>JAUKPP010247860.1:0-23158 GCA_032273245.1 Phyllaplysia taylori | reverse complement strand
AATTACAGAAAAAAATATCCAGTGGTCTTTAAGATACAGACTATCAAAGTTGCCTCATCAGAAGTGAAACAAAAAAAACACACAAAAAACGTGGTTTTTTTCACAAAAACATTTATTGCAAAAAAACGAACAAACATTTTCAACTGAAGTTATCTGTGGTATTTCTTCAATATATTAGCTGTCTTTTCAGCACCTTTCTCAGTGTATACATCGAAGAAAGAAGAAAGAAAATTAATTTTTTCTCCAACATGTTTCTCTTCAACAACCTTTTGAGAACTGCTCAAATACATGTCCAACTCTGCAGTCAGACTTTGGCATATTGAGAAAGAAATGGGCTGTATGCTCTCTCTATGATTAAGAAAGATGACTACATATAATTTATATATTGTGCCAAAGATACTTTCTTGAAGATATGCTTTTTTTTTTTTTTTGATGTTGGTCTTTCAAAAATTTACAAGTTGAAATCAGGGAAAGTGTCATATATGGACAAAATGAAATCTGTCTATGCCTTCATTTCAGTTTTCGGGATAACTTTTCACTTTTGACTCTCTGGAAGTTTTTCACTATCCGGTAATATCTCTATCTCAGACCTACTTTTCTTGATTCGACACCCACCAAGGAATTACTATTGTGAATATCAGACGCTCAGGAATACAGATACATTGTACTTCTTTCTTCTTCATCGAGCCAGAATGCTTGATTCCTCACCTCAGATCTACCATACATTCATGGTTTCAGAATGTTGAAAGCAGAGGAAAGGAAAAGAACTGAAGATCTATTATAGATTTTACAGGAATACACGTCGTGCTATGATCCAAGTCACTGATTCCCATTTGTTTGTTTTGCCACTCTTAGCAACTAACTGGTTATTTCCAATTGCCGTGCATGTGTCATCTTTCATGAGATTTCTCTTGGAAGTGATCACTATCCTTGAATTTGACTTCAAGCTATAGAAAACTAGGCACCATGGTGTAATAGTTTGGCTCTTTGCCTATCACGCAGAGGACGTGAGTTTGAGGCCCGCGTGGGGCAATTTGTTTGATCGAGTATATCTCCATTTTTCTGCTCGGACAACGTCGCTCTCAGCCCGGGTTGGCCCTGACAGGCAGGGTCGAAGTAGCCCGTCCCTTAAGTGACCTTATAGTGTTGCAAGGGACGTTAAGCGAAAACCAAACCAAACCAAGAAAACTAGTTGTACCTGGTTATGGTATCCTGCTACATGCCGTATATATAAATGTAGGCCTATAATAATATAGGCCTATATAGTTTATTGTATGAATTTGACTACATCATGCATCTCTCATTTGACATTTCAGAATCTCTACATGGATGGCATCTCTGTCTTTCAAGATGTTGAGCTTCAAGAAATGACAGATCTAATGATAGAGAAAGAGATTCGAGTCCGCATGCCACTAGAAGAAGTGGATTTGTTACTTACTGCGGAGAAAGAAGACGAATTAGAGGAAGAAGAAGAGACAATCAGAGAGGTGAAGGAGGAGACGGGAGAAGAGGATGTGAAGGAAGAGCAAGAAAAAGAAGACTGGACTGGGGATAATAATGAAAAGGGGACAACGGAGTTGCATGAAGATACAGAGGATGCGAGAGAAGAAAAATTTGCTGTAGGAGGAACAGAGGAGACAGTATAAGAGTTGACTGTAAAAGAGATGAAAATGGAACAGAAGAGAAGGCAGACAAATGTAGACAAAAGGCGGTACATTTCTAGAAACGTCTGACAAGCAATTGTAGTAAGCCCAAAATCTGTCCATTCTAGAGACTTAAGTGGTTTGATTGCTCAACACTATGAATTTTTTTGCACATAAATTTGTGTCAGCCCACAGAATCAATGGTACACTTTTCAGTCGTGTACCATTATATTATGAACTACAGGGTGAGCCAAAAAAAATAGGTTCCTGGGTTTTCGTCATATTTTACTTAATAGCCAATGGATTTTAACGAAACTTCATATAATATTGTTAGCATGTCCAGGCGGAAAAAGTTCCTGATTATTTCGAAGAGTTTGATGATCAGGCGCAAATGATATAATGCGAAATTTTAAAAGCCACCCTATTTTCCGAAAAATGCGTGATTTTCACGAATGTGCAATAAATTGGTATGCACTGCGCGTGTTTGTAGACGGAAAATGTGGATTTCAAATCGGTATGCCGATTAAAAAACATATAATTCTTAGTATACGACGCTTCTGTATCTCTTGACATCAAAATATTATCAAGACCTGATATCCTACATTTTTTTAGTTTTGTTGGGTGTGTTTTGCCTTGGGGCGTGGGCTGATAAAGACTAAGGAAATGCTGTTGAACTTTTCCCTGGAATAAAAACACTATATGAAACAGTGATAGCTTTA
Organism: Phyllaplysia taylori; assembly: GCA_032273245.1. Lineage (NCBI taxonomy): Eukaryota > Metazoa > Mollusca > Gastropoda > Aplysiida > Aplysiidae > Phyllaplysia > Phyllaplysia taylori. The sequence continues at coordinate 20,796 of JAUKPP010247860.1, read as the reverse complement.
ATCAAAAGTATAAAATCCAGTAAATCTGGATTGTTTTCCTCTATTACAGCTGCCAGCTGATGAATCAACCCGTATTGGCTGCATAAAATCGCTTATCACAAAACTTGCTCATCGAAGCATATTCCTCAGACGACAAAAGGGTTATGACTGATTCCGACTAACGATTCATTGAAGATTATCCCGAGGACTTTATGAGACAATTTCCTTCAGGCGTTTCGGTCATGTCTTAAGAACTCTCTATTGACCAAATATTTCTCACCAGGTTTGGATCTTTCAAACGTTATCCTAAAAAAAACCTCCATTAACAAAGGTATGCGGAGCATGTACTGCAAACGAAAGTCCGATTTTACTGGAACATGACATGGCTTCTTAAAATGAGCATATCTTCGATTTTTGGGTATCAAACATCATGAAATTTTTAGGTACTCTTTCCGCCTGGACACATTTACAAGATATGAAGTTTCGTGAAAATCTGTAGAGTATGAAGCAAAATATGGGGAAAACCGAGGAACCTATTTTTTTTGGCTCACCCTATATAATAAATTCAGCTATCCTTGCAGAGATGGACAAAATATCAATGTCCTAGTCATCATAGACCCAACTTGACTATCATTTACATAGAGAATCAGTGTTTGTGCATAGTCAAATTCGCACATTATGAAAGGTTATGAATGTCCTTCAGGTTTTTTAGATGTGTGTGCTAGACTGTATGTAAAAGAATCTTTATTTGATCAAAATTGACTTCTGATTGGAAGTCCTTTGTTGCCTTACAATTTTTTTTAAAAGATATATATTGCAAGAATTATGAATACTGTCTGTAATAAATTATTGTTTTCTGAAACTCATGAAAAAATTTTCAACACCGAGTTTGTCTTGTTGCTTACACACACAAGGGATCATATATATATATATATATCACAATGTATCGCAGCTTTCATCGTTAGTGAAATCAAGGTGAAATGTTGCTATAATATAATTGTAATTTCCAATCTTTCTCCTCTCTTGATGAATACGCCCAGTATTTCCTGAGAATAATACATCACGTAGCAACTTTTTCACATGCTCACTCGATTTGCAAAAACTTTTAAACCTCAGTCCCTCAAACTGGTAAATTTCAGTTACCACAAGATGTGATATCAATGACACAGCTTATTGTTGTTACAGCTCACTATCTGCGTGTATTCCAAAATTCAGAAATCTATTTTTTCATTAAATTTTTACTGGAAATAACCTTTCTTATAATCTATGATCCATTTTTTAAATTTTGAACAAATTATAATTAGTGAAAACAATAATTTTTCTCACATTTCTCCCTCCGCTGATGTGAGCTTTCTGATTTGCTTTGCGATCTCTATCCATATTGTACATGTACATGTACTAAACACAAATGAAATTGATTATAAGGAGAAATAGCGAACTGCGTCAATGTTATGTTGCCTAATTTACAATTAAGGTTTTGAGGTTAAGTTTTGAGTTTTACATCCCTTGCACTACTGTAAGGTCATTTTAGGGATTGGCTTGGCGACGTCAACCCTGCCTGTTAGGGCCAACCCCTGCTGAGAAGGATAAATCTCAACAAAAATGCACATAGACTCATCCAGGGATTGTACTTGGATCTCTGGCTTGATTTAACTGAGCACACCATCTATAATATATCGCACTGGCTGGTGAAATGGGAAATATGGCTCAAGTGCCATTACCTTTTGGAGTGGGAGCATTCTCGAACTTAGATTGTTGAGGGAGTTTTCATGGGTGAAGGGTGTGGGTGCCGACATTTTTTCTGAGAAACAGGAAGCTTTCAACTACTTCTTTTTTATAGTGTATTCATTGATACCCCTTGCAACATTTCAATTGAGATGGAGAGACAAGACTTCCAAAGTGTGTCCTCCACTGGTATGCAGGACCTACATTGTACATGTATTGAGTTTGAAGTTATCGGCACTTATTATTTAGAAGCATCACCTTTTAGGGATTTTTTTGTTTTTCTTTTCACCTACGGTAACATGAAGTTTGTTCCTTTTTGTAATATCTCCCAAGTTTTTGCAAGGTAAGAATGTCACTTCAACTCACTGTTACTTTAGTTTAATTATTTTAAAGTACATGTAGTTTGTTTATAGAGGCGCCAGCATCTTTGGCTGTTTTAGCCTCTATTTCAACTCACTGGCTCTAAAGCAAAATGCCCCAAATTCACTTAATGATGTTTTGGAGATATTACAAAAAAGAATTATCGTTTTGGCAGTTCCATCTTTATGACTCTAGACTCTGCACTACCTGTTGAATACAGGGTTGCCAATTTGGCCTTTTTGCGGCCAAATTCGAGAAATCTGGCCTTTTTTAAAACCGCCTGGCCTTGAAGAAATGCAGCTGGCCGTCTGGCCTTTTACTGGCCTTTTGGTTTTATTTTCTTCAAATAAACAACATATATATATAGAAAAAAAAGCAATTTTTGATTGAGCGAAGCAGCTTATTTCAAATTAGTTTGAGTTCACATTCAAATCTGACTAGGCACACTTACAAGGACGAAAACCCTGAAAAATATACCATTGTCTAAAGAGCAACAAGTCAGCTGAGGTAAGATTATAACGTTTTGAAAAGACTGCAGATTTGTTTTGATAAAAAACAAATGTTGATTTTATCCTCTAAGCTTAATGTTATGACGTTAAAGTACAGCCCACTTCATGGTCGAAATATTTGGCCGTAATTTGGCCTGTTTTTGGAAAGCTATTTGGCCGCAAAGGGTCCCAAAGAGTTGGCAACCCTGTTTGAATAGTTGATGTCACATGACACAGTATGTGAGTATACCCACAGCATCAAGAGAACTCCCCACACATCTGAGGTTTTAGAATGCTCCCACTGAGATTCAGACCAGGATGGCTAGTTTTGACGGAGCAATCATGCTAAAGAAGAAGCTAACCGCATGTCACCGGAAATTAGATGTATACAGGGTGTTTTTTTTATATTGATCGATTCTAAACTCGAATAATCTAAAACGGTAAGAGATACAAGTAAACGTGTTTTTGCACATCATTCCCTGGCCATTTAAGTTTTGTCTGGGCTACTTAATAAGATTATATTGATTTATAAAGAGAAGGCATTTTAAAAAGGAGTTAGCTGAACAAAGCCCTCTTAGGTTATGGCGTCAAAACAGCGCAATGGTATACCAAAGAAAAGGACTGCTAGTGCTACTGCTAGGAACCACCGTAAGGCAATAAAAAAAATGGTTAACACTGTTTTTCTGAAAGATTTAATGTCTGCCAATGACCAAGCTCCGGCTTTATGTCTTATGAAGAAGAAATTTATGTTCTATTGTTCGAAGCTAAAAAGCGATGGACATTTCTGGGAGGGTCAAATTAGTATTAATAAAGTCGCCTTTTTTAATTGATCGGACACAATGCAATTCGCAACTCCAGTGCATGTTATCTTCTTTGTTGTTATAGCAATTCACACTACCGTACCAGCTTCTACTAAATTTTCATACCAAGTTCTGACATTTTTTTATTTTGGTTTTCTTGCTGTGCTCAGTTCGAATTTTCTCAGAAGTGCTCTGGCATGATCTTTGTACACGCACAAGACGCACTTAGTAATGCAAGATTAGCATAATTTTTTGTGCTCTAAAAATTGGGGTATGTTCGCACAAACTGGTGCTATCGCGCAGTGTGTTGATGAATCAGTTGATTTTGGTACCAGAAAAAACTTAAAAGGATGAGGATAAATCGGTAGAAAACAGAATGTTTCTATCTCTTATCGTCTTCGAGTTACTTTAGAATCGATGAATATAAAAAAACCACCCTTCTTGATCAGTTCCCATTACCTCCTATGAGCAATAACAGTGCAGTGTTGTTATGAAATGAAAAATGCAGGGTAGGTATGATTGTGTGGAAAGGGTTTGGTTACAAAATATACACAGTTGAAACCTTTTATAACAGGGATTGTGGGAACAGGGTAAAATCACTGTTATATCAGATCCCTGTTATATTTTATATTGGATCAAAGGAAACAATAAAATGAGATTTGAAAAATCCCTGTTGTATCAGGTTTCAACTGGACGTGTAAGTAAAACTAAATGGTTTGGTAAGGGTTTTGGTTTTACGCCTCTTGTAACACTCGAAGGTCATACATAATATATATAAGAGGGAGGCTACTGAGATCTTACTTGTTAGAGCCAACCTGGGCTGACTGAAAGTTGAAGGGACACAACATCCCAATATAGAGATGGAGATGTGCTCATCTCTGGGCATTGAATTCCTGTCCTCTGTTGTGACATACAAGGGTCAAAGAGTCGATCCATTACACCACAGGCGTCGGTAAAATGGGCAAATTATATTTTTGTAGTTCGGTAAAAAAATTCATGGTGCAGGTTGTGCTGAGTTTTACCCAAAACCATGTGAATTTTCCCCAATCTTGACACGTCACACAGTGCTTATTTCAATTTGTCAAGAAGAGGATCAAGGCGAAGGTTTTTACTGTTTGGTTCCCACTTTTATGTCCCTTGCAACACTGTAAGGTCATTTAAGAGTTGGGCTACTTCGACCCTGCTTGCCATGCCCAACACAGGCTGAGAGGGACTAACCTAGCAGAAAAATGCTGATCATCCACACCTGGAATCGAACTAGAGCGACTTGAGCTCAAAGAGCCACTAGTTGGGGAAAGTAAAGCGTCTTGAGACGGACAGAATTATTTACTGGTTGGATGTATGCCCTATTTTAAATATTCTTTGAATAATTTTTTTTTAGAAATTAAGCAATAGGGTATCATGATGAATTTTATATTAGCATGAGGTCCAGATTATCAATCACATTCTCCATAGAGTTGAGAAAATGAAAGTTTATGTAGATCTAGTGTTGATTTCATTAAACAATTTTGCACAGATATGAGGCATCAATCCATCCAGAAAAAAAATAGTATACTGTACAGACAATTGAAGCAAAGCCCTGCACAAAATTTGGGGGAAATGCAACCATTGTTTCTGAGAAAATCTCCCCAAAACTGTGGCATGAATTTTACCAAACTATGGTTCAGTGTAATAGTAAAATACTTTATAAAATAAAAATGTAAGTTATCCTGTCTTGATTCCCCAAAAAGTGTTCTCTCATTGTGAGCAAACTTACCAGCCAACTGACTCTTGACCTCAGCAGTTTTTCAATGTTGGTTTTGGTTATACGCCCCTTTTAACACTGAGAGGTGTGCTTCTTTTTAACCCTACCAACCGCAAGGTCAAGTCCAGCCCAGGCTAAGTCTATGATGGACACAGAGAGACTTGTCCAATGTGAGGATCAAACTCTTTCCCTCTGTGTAATAGGCGCAGAACTTTACAATTGCAATGCAGACACCAGCAACCTCAACAGTTCTTCAAGTAACATTTGAGTAAATTTTCTTTGGCCAGCGGAGCTTATAAATTCATTATTACGAAGCTTATGGTCCCTCATGTACAGTGAAACTCGGATAACAATAACAAGCACGCATCCAACGAGACCTCAGTTGTAACAAGAGGAAATGAAAATTCCCGTCTTTCTTTGCCTTTGTTAAAACACATCAGATATAACGAGCCTTGAGGGATAAAACAGAGAACATTAAAATCAAACTGGCAGTGACGATTTCTATCAGTTTCACTGTACTACTAGTACTTGTGAGGTTGTGAGAACAATAAAGAAAGCAGCAGCAAATAATGATCACTTACATTGACTTTGCATCAAGAAAAGAAGAGGAAATAAAGACTGACTGGTAACATCATTCAAGTTTACTTTGAAGAAACTAAGTTCTGTACAAGTTCATGCAGGGACGCACAGTGGCTGTACATGAATGAAGAAATTAAATGTTCACATTGGTGGAATCATGTAAGCAATGTGTGTAGAACGGTGATGCATCAACTTTAGAGATTTTAGCATTTAGAATTTGACTGGGTAAAACTAAAACATGAGATACAATGTACATGTACAATATACAATGTATATTATAATTCACATCTTGATACTTTGCACAAAAAAATGTGCAAAAATTAGAATTACATGTACACGTACTTGAATTAGCCCATCTACACTTGAACACGACTTACGCATCATTACATTTAGGAAGTACCACTTGAATGTGGAAAGCACACATTGTAACAATTTTTTTATTCATTTTTACAACAGGATGAAAACATTTTGCATGGACATTACAAAATGCGATACTTTCATGTCAAGTAAGAAGTGATTTACAACAATGAAAAATTTATCATTTACAAACAACAGATTTTGAAGTTGAAAGAGTCAACTTTGGTATTACATGATACAAACAAAAGGAAAAACAACAACAATAATGCTCATGGCCATGGTGATTATTTTAAGAAACATTTGCAATCAACTCTAACTCCAACTGAAAATTGGATGATTTCTTTTGTTCCGTTTTCCCCTTTCTGCTGAACATGCTGGCTTACCACTCTGTGACTGATGAAATTTTTTAAATGCAAAACACAGCACTTTTTACACAGCTTTTCCCTTTAATGCAGAAACTTAAATTTATACCATGTACACTATGCTGAAACTCGTGAAACAAATATTTTACTTAGGCTGTGTGTTAACTCAGCTCCAGATCCAGTGTAAAGGGATGTTTAGGGGGTTAGCAAAAACAATGAAAACATTAGGTTTCTGAACAACATCAAATGATTTACAGACACTAGTGGGTACTTAAGTGGAGTCTGACTTCTTTTTCTTAATATATATACAATGTAGCAAGTAATGTCACTTCAGGAAGCGTCTTTGATCCAAAGGAAACGAACTCATATATATGAAAAAAAACAAGCTAGGGTTAGAATCATAATTCAGTGAACAGCTCTCTTGAATTGCCTCAGAACTAGACCAGAGTCATGATCATTATTCACGATACCAACTCTCAGATTTGATCAGTATTGCAAAGTTAGAATCATGGCATGGCGTAAACAAAATACATAATTGCCTTTCTTAATTTTTCAAAACGCATGACGTTATATTCAGACATATTGCTAAAGCACCTATAATTTTATCATTACTGAGGACAGTTGAGCAGAAGCAGAGGAAAAACATTGTCAATAGTCACACTAATCACTTTTTCAACCATTTCAAGACTCAAAAGTTTTATCTTTGCTGGAATTTCAAACTTCAAGTATTATTATATGTATAATTAAGTATATATATATATATACACAAATTTCAAGCACTAATGATCAGTGAAAAACTATTTCAATTGTTGACAAATGATTGGCCGTGAAGTGACATACATGTACAGTAAAATATCACAAACCTACAAATATAATATTTTCATCTTTCGCTTTTCCAAAGTTCAATAACATGTAGAAAACCTTTACATTGTTAAGTAATTTTAAGGTAAAACACTAAAAAAAAACCCAGCTGAACAGAAGGTGAACTGGTGACAGCCACAGAGAACAAATTATATTCCGGTTCCATTTATTTCAAATAATCAATCAAACACAGAATGAGGACAATAATAGCACATTTGTGAAAAATGCCTCCTTAAAGCCATCAATCTCTGGGTTTGACAAAAACAAGTAAGCAACTTTATTGGTGGGGCATCAAAATAGATTTTATTTTTCCGTATCTCTTTTCCTTGCATAAAATACAGATATATGTAATCTCTGAAACTTGTCGTTCAAGTTCATACACCGGTACTGAATTTTGCAGCTCAATAAAATATACAATTAATTAACGACAAACAACATTTGCGCCTCATAGTTTGCAAACAATAGTTATGTTTGTTGTACAACAGCTATGATTTTTTTTCAGTTTAAAAAATATCCTGTCTTCTACTTTTTCCATAAAGTATCTTTGGAGCCATTGCAAATCATTTGAGAATAAACATAGCACAAAGCAGTCTATTTCAACAAAATAAAAGTAAAGGTAAAGGCAAAATATACAGTTGAGGTTTCATCATATAACATGTATAAGTATAAGCAGAAGTGTCTGGGAGAGTCAGAAAAATAGAGACTTATCCAAAAGATCAACTCATCATTGGCAATAATGTCAAATTTTGAATGGGAGACAAATAAACCCAAGACAAATCTACTACTACTATGGTGTTTCAACAAACCAGTCTATGTGTGTAGAGCATATTCTGCAATCAAAACTTGTACGCAGATACCTAACAACAGAGGGATTTTGATTTGATTTTTTTTATTAAAGTCATTTAAGGAACAGGCTACTTTGACCCTGACTGTTGTCAGGGCCCACCTCAGAGGGACAAATTCCAGGAGAAAAACACAGATCGTCCGCACATGGGATCGAACTCAGGTCTTCAGCGTGATAGGTAATGAGCCTAACCATTACAGCACTAACACCCCCCCCCCCCTCCAATATAACCTTTTTGGTTTGTTTGTTTTTCAGTTTCAGTTTTACATCCCTTAACACAATAAAGTTATTAGAGAGACGGGTTAATTCCACCCTGGCAGTCAGGGCCAACCTGGACTGAGAGGGACGGATCCGGGCAGAAATATGTAGATGCTTGTCCCCACTCAGGAATAGAACTCGGCAAAGAGCCTAACCATTACACCTGTAGCACCTCAACCCTGATGGACAAAGAGTCTACTAATTTTCCACCACTACCCAGAAATCAGGCACATTTGTTTTATATTTCGGAGTCATCAATTACAGTATGAATATTTTTATTTACACATACAATGTACATTATTATGATTCCATTTCTAAACCGTACAGAACAACATTGCAAGTTATTCTATCATGATTATCATACAATACACTATACATCAAATGTTCAAATACATGTGTGTATAGAACTTAATACTGCTTCACAGCTAGGGGAAATGGCATGGTTCTTTTATCCTTTGATGACTTAAATCAACAAACTCTTTACATAGTGAAGGCAACCACCTAAAAATACCACACATAAACAAAATCAACCTTTCAATCATAAAAACAAGTCATTGAAATCAAAACCATTCCATGAACAGTAACAAAATGGTGTCTCAGTCATTTATAATGAATGTTTGGTTCCTGACTAATTGATGTGATGGATCCAATTGTTCTTCTTACTTCTTGCATCCCCTCCCCTGTCCCTCCCCTCGACTTTTTTCATTTGATTCAAACACACTTTCCGTCATATTACTTGCAATGTAAAAATCAAGTACCATGACTATGCTGATGGGGAATAAAACATAATTAAAAATTAGTACTACCATCAAATTTAAATTTGTATCAATCAATGCATCTGATTATAATTTTCCAAAAGTTATGCTACAAGGGATCGACATTATGAAGCTGTGCAGACTTGAAACAGAAGCCAGTCATTTGCTGACTCAAATCATTTCACAACCCTGGGTTCTGTAAATTAAATCTACTTAACAGAGTAGAACCCACATATCTCGACATCTGTTAACTCGACATTCAACTTAAGCCAATACAATCTGGAATTTCAACTTTTCTTTATTTATTACATCAACTCAACATCCCTTGCCTCCACTTTCTCTTTACTCCACATGATTTCAATAGTCCTAACAATGTCAACTTATGCGGGTTCTACTGTAGTAATCCTACTATCTATACAAATTCCAGCTTCTCTTACTTCAAATATTTCCATGTAATCAGGCAGCTTTGACATACCACATTCAGCATCAACTGGACAATCTCCTCACATACAGGTTTTTATTAAGAACAAAAACACATCACACTCAAATGATTGGTTTGATTACCGGTACCAGTTTTACGTCAATTGCAACACTGTAAGGTCATTTAAAGAGACGGGCTACTTCAACCCCACTTGCCAGGACCAACCCGGGCTGAGAAGGAAAAAATTCCAGCAGAAAAAAACACAGATCATCCGCATGCTGAATTTAACTCAGGTCTTCCCGATGATTTGCGAAGATCCTAACCATTACACAACAGCCCCGGTACACTCAAGTGACTGACTTGGTTTTGAAAGTGGTGCTCTAAAATCAAACCATGAATCTTGTATAATTATAACATATCTGTTTTCTGGTTGAGCACAATAACTTTCAGAACTGTTTATAAAATCCAACAAACACAGTTACAACATCTCTAATCCAGTCCAGAACTTCCCTAACCCTAGTCAGTTAGACAATTTACTCAGTCACACACTCCCCTAGTGAAACCTAAAAATATACAACATTTATACATAGCACAAACAAAAATGTGTACATTCTTTTTACATAACAGTGCACCATAGAACCTGCTCAAGAGACAACCTGTATAAACTATTACAAATGAAAATTCCTTTGTGGATTTTCCTTCACACTTTGATATGATCATCAGTCAAATGTGGCCAAGACTACTACAATACCATTACTGATTGAATGGTTTCACAAATATTAAATTTATCTTTTTTCAGTGCCAATGCAGCTGATTGCCATTCATTGTCAGTGTCATAAAACAGCATACAGTGAATAGTTTAATTTTTTATGAGGACCGGTCCTCATGGTTAAGTCACGTGTATTGTTATTTGTCCATTCTCACTATCATTATTCATAACAACAATTTTTTTTGCAGAGGTTACTCCAATATTTTCATATCTCACCTGATCAAAACGATCACCTAAAATATCCAAGACGCTTAAATTCAAATAATTTTTTTTCTCAAGATTGAGCAGTATCTAGGACAGGTTTGACTGTAGTTATAATGCCAAGATCTACATCAACACAACTTTTTTTAGGTATTCTTGCCTAAAAGCCTACCCTATGTATGTAATTGTAAAACAGCATTTGCAAAGTGTGTGCGCAGTGGTCTGTGTCTGCCACAGACATGCCAATCTCCCAGTCTTTGTCATGACGGGAATAGAAACAAAATGTTACAAAACATGTAAAAAAATATGTGGCAACATAATGAAATCAAGCACTTGCAAAATCAAAAGGATCAGAGAATCTGAAGTCTTTGTGAATGTTTGGCTATGTACATCCCTTGCAGCTTCTCTGATCCCCTTATTCAACAACAATCTGATTTCACTGCGTCAAAAGACTGGGCTGTCTGTCTGAGAGGAGAACAGAGTGGAGGGTGGAAGGATTTAACATGGTACAACAAAAGGTTATCTTTTACACCGACAAGAAGGGCACACATAATGCTTTGGGTTGGCTTTGGCTTTAGTTCTGAGGACGCAGATCACATGAAACCAGCGGCCACAGTTGCCGTCACAATCCACCCAGTCAATGATCACGTCTTTCGAGTGTGGAGGCACAGCACACATGCACAATTGGCATTTGGAATCATCATCCTCTTCTTCTCCCTCTTCCTCCTCCTCATCTTCATCAGTCTCTCCCTCAGATTCATCACTTTTACTTTTCACCTCATCTTCACTGTCATTTTCTTCATCATCATCATCGCCATCATCATCCTCCGCCTCTTCTGCACTCTCACTGGCACTAGAAGACTCTTCCTCTGACCCTGAGGATTTCTCAGCCTTACTTTTGCTGCTCTCACCCTTCCTATGCTTGTGCTTGGCTCGTTTGGCTGGCGGCGAAGCTGAACTGTCGTCCTCTTCTCCGCTTTCCTCCCCACTCTCATCACTGTTGTCCCTGCTGGAAGAATCTTCGCTGCCACTACTACTACTGCCACTACTTGAATCAGAACTGCTGCTGCTACTGTCTTCTGAGCTGCTGCTATTGCTCTGCTTCCCCTCTTCTTCCTCCTCCTTCTCCTCATCTTTCTCTTTCCCATCCTCATTGTTCTCAGCACTCTCAGCTTGCTCAGTTTGCTGCCTTTCTTGTTCTAACTCCTCTCGTGTTGAGGAACTCTCAGCTACTTCTCCTCCTGCCCTTACATTCTCCTCAGGAGAAGCCTCGTTAGCTTCATCTTTACCAGGCGCTTCAACAGACGTCTCCTCAGAGCATGCGCCACCTTCCACATTTTGAGTTGCTTCAGAATCTTCAGGCTCTCTCTGTACACTCCCCTGCACCCTGGCATAGTCATGATCAAGCAGGTGAACCATTGGTTCCTCCTTCCTCTCCTCTTCCTCCTCAACCAAGTCCTTCCCTACCTGTACCTCTGTCTCTTTACCTTTTCCTACCTCCGTCTCCTTGGGCTCTCCTACCTCTGTTTCATTGTTTTCTCCTATCTTCGTCTCTCTGTTTTCTCCTGTCACCGTCTCTTTATTCTCTCCTAGCTCCGTCTCTTTGTTTTCTCCTATCTCCATCTCTCTGTTTTCTCCTATCTCTGTCTCTTTATTCTCTCCCATTTCTGTCTCTTTATTCTCTCCTACCTCCGTCTCTTCATTTTCTCCCTGCAATATCTGAACCACTTCTGCACTGGTGTTCGCTGCAGTCACCTTTTCCTCATCAGCACCATTGTTTGGTACACTTGAACTGGCATTATCTTCTGTAACAGAAATTATTTTTACCTCTTTACTTCTCTTAGAATGCTTCTTCTTTTTTTTCTTTTTCTTCTTCTTTTTCTTTTTCTTCTTTTTACTTCTGCTGCTTTGCTCCTCCTCTTCAGCTGTTTCCATATCATTATCTCTGGATTTTTCATTCTCTTCAACTAGCGATTTGGATTTCTTAGATTTTCTTTTTCTTTTCCGGGATTTTTTCTTTCTTTCCTGATTCTCCTTTTCTGCAGAGTCTTCGTCTTCATCATCGCTGTTGTCTTCCACTTCCTGCATCTCCTTCTCTGGCATTTTTTCATCTTCATTATTTTCATCATCTTCGTCCTCATCCTCATCAGTTTGCACACTTTCATCCTCCTCTTTTGCATTATCAACAGCATCTGCTTCAACAGACTTACCCACACTCTCATCATCATTATCATCAGCCTCGTCGCCATCCGAGTCCTCTTCATCCTCATTTTCATCATGCTCCTCATCCACTTTTGACTGGACCGGTTCTTTAGAAGAAGCCTCACTTTCTGCTGCTTTGCAGACTTCGTTGATGGTGTCAACATAACTGTCTAGTTCTCTCCCAGAGATAACAGCCTTTCCAGGAATAACTTTCTTCTTCAGTTTGAGCACAGGTCTTTCCTCATACCAAGTCTTGCTCATAGAAATGACAGAATCTATCGTTTCCACTACTCTTTCCATTACAGCAGGGTCCATTTGCTTTTTTACCGGGACTGGCTTTTTCGGACGGAAAAACTGCACAACAAGCTTGCCATCCTTGCTCTTCCTTTTCTTCAGAGGCCCCTCTTCCTCCACACCATCAGATTCCTCACTGATGTCCCCATTCTCCTCTGCCGACTCATCAATGACCATTGCAGCATCAGAATCATCTTCTTCACCTGAGCCGTTGGGTGCTGAAGGCTTTTCACTACTACTGCCCTTACTGGCTGCCCTCACTCCATCCATCAAATTACTTACATTTTCCTTCACGGAACCATTTCCTTCACTATTTTCTTTCTGTCCATCAGCGGGAGTCTCATCAATGGGCATGCCTCTGTCAGTCTCTTTGTTTCCATCATCTTTGTTCTCTTCCTCTGCATTTCCGTCATGCAAAGAAATCACGTCATCTTCCTTCCCCAACCCACCAGCAGACGTTAAAGACTTTGTCGTATTTTCCTGTGACTTTTCAGAAGCAGTATTTCCATCTGTGAAGGGCAGTTTTTCACCCTGCTCCTTTTGAAGTGAGCCCTCACCATTTTTACTTCCATGAGCCTCACCTCTCTCTTCATCCTCATCAGCAACTACCTCTGCGTCAGAATCAGAGCTGGGAAAGTCTGAAGTAGAGCCCCCAGAATCATTCCCTTCAACGGCCATGCTCACACATTTAGCCCTGATGGCTTTCCATTTCTTTACGTCCACCCCCTGGTACCTCTTCAGCGCTGATGGATTGATGGGGAAGAATCCCGTGACGGTGAAGGCTCTCATGATGCTGTACTGCCTCACGCTGCGCGTCGACCACATCTGGTGCTTCAGGCGCATTATGAAATGCTCTGGAGAGAGGCTCATCGTCTTGAGCTCATCCTTCAACAGGAACAGAGGTCCTCCATGTAGAGGTGGAAACAAGTATCTGAAAAAACAGAAATAAAAACTCCATAAGTCTAGTGGAAAGAGCTCATGGTCAAAATCTATTGACTGTTGCAAAGGTACTCCATGTAGGGTTAGGGTGGGAAAGCATGATGTAAAACCACTTTTGGTGGGAGTTTTTTCATGGAAGCTACTGATCTAACGACAGAGTCATCCTTGTGGAGTTCATCATCTCCTTATGTTGGCTATATCAATCATAAGTGGCACATGTGGTCTCAAATTGTTGGGGTTGAACTGTGACTTGTATGAGAAAAGATTCCCACTAAGCAATATAGGCCCACTTAAAGATTTCCTAAAGAAAATTATATGACTAGTGACTAGATTGGACCAAGATAAGAAATAACCTTTCAATTATAATCCAGCATGTGCCGAGCCCTTAAAGTAAAGAGTAAGACCATAACAAAAAAATCATGGGTAGATGTGAGCAATTAGTGAAACTACCCCAAAAATGCAATTAATCTTTTTAATGCCTTGAGAACTTCAATCAAAGTTCGTGAACTCAGTCAAATGAAGTTTTAGTTATCACATTCATTACCAAGTTTGCTTTTTCATTACTATACCTAAAGTCCTCATAATAAAAAACATTCTTAAATAATTATTCTCCCTGCTAAAAAGAAAAAAAGAAATATTATTGAGACTTCTTTTTTCTATTAATCTGAAAGTGAAACATTGGGTATTTGAGAAGGGAAAAAGGATGAATTGACATTGCATGATTGGAAATAGGAAAGTTTTCTTTTTTACTTCTGGTGGGTATGTAATAAAAAAGAAATCCTGTTTGGGAGTAGCACAAAAAACCTAAATACATGTAATCATACTCTGAATGCTCATATAGACCAAATAAAAGATAGAGGCTAAAACAACCAAAAAGGCTGGTGTCTTGATACATAAATAACTAAAAACTATTAACCTAGCCCTTCAACTCACTTGCCAGCATCTCGAGGCACACAGTAAAGTGTGATGCTCTCAGCAGTGCAGTAACTGACCAGCTTCTCGCTCAGGATGGTGGCTTGACCGTTCAACACCAGCAGGAGGGGCCGTTCTCTCACCCTGGTGGCCACCAGTTGCAGGTAGCGTAGTAGCAAGTTGGGAGTAGGCTGACCACCCTCGGCAGACGCCATCACCAGGTTGGGCGTGTCGGAGGCCGGGTGGTGAGGTTTGCTCCAAACCAGCATGACGGGAAGACGGAAATCAGAGCGTGTCATCGTGGCCATGGCTGTCACGTTGATGAAGTAACTGTCACATGATTTGGATATCATATCAACGAACAAGATGTGATTGGGTTTGTCAACGATGTTCAAAACACGATAAAGTCGCCGTAGCTTAGAGAAGTGTGAGTTAACCTGAGTGTGGAGGCATTGAGACAAGTGGGCGCTTTGAACATACTGCTGGTTTTGCTGGAACAATTCAGTTGTGTACTCCGCAGTCAACTGTGGTGGTACCCCTGAGGCATCACGTCGGGACAGGATTTCTTTGCAGGCAACCCTTAACAGTTTGAGAGTGACGCAAAAGCCCATCTTGCCAAGACGATAGAGATAAAGAAGTATGATTCTCTTTTCTTCCTCTGTGAGACTAGCCTCGTCTTTTTTCATCATATGCACTAAATCTGCCTCGGGTACTTTGTAAAGTAAGGATGCTGCCCATGGAGTCATGCCACGATTCTCAACAGCATTAATTGCCTGCATCATCATCGTCTCCTTGAGGCTAGTGTCCATTTCAGAGAAGGCCCTGTGAAACATGACAAACATTTCCAGCTTTAGTAAGTTCATCTCTGAGCTAGGACACATTTCAACAAACAAAATTTATCTGAATTTTTTTTAAAAACACACATCATTTTCATTTATAATTGATTTACCCTCATACTTGCCAAATTCAATGAGATTGCAGGTGTGGGGGGAGTAGTACATAGCAAACCCATCTTGGTTACTCATTGATCAATTTTCACTAAACTACATGTAGAGAAAAGCAATCGCACACTTCAACCTCAATACACAGTATACCATAATTTTAATGATAAATGAAGATCTAGTATTAGTATGTCCTAATGAAATGACAAAAAGTGAAAAATATGGAGTGGGCAAATTTGCGACAGGACCCCTGTCTTCATCAGACCCATGAAAATATGAATAAGGACAAAAAGGTAGAAAACATACTATATCTACATTAATCATTAAAATTATGGTTCACTATGCATTGAGGTTGTTGTGGAAGTTTATTTTCTCTACGTGTTTCCATACCCCGATCACTACTCTGTTTGATTCCGATTGGATCCCCAACAGCACCATCTCTGTTCCGTTGGAGAGCAACTCATCTCTATCCACTATACTACACACACATGAGAGCATTGATGATACATAAGATTTTGTCTTCACACTTGAAAAAGAAGTTAAATGACATAATCATGCCCTAAGACAACACAGCTAGAAACAAAAGTGACTGATGGACTTTTCCAGAATGAAATAGAGTAGAAACATTTTTATCGAAACAATTCCATGAAGCGGGTAAGAAAATGCTGCAATATTCATGAGATGTTGGATTGCAGATCCCCTTAATGAAATATATAAATCAAAATGTCATGTCTGAGAATCGACGGACCTTGACAAACAATCAGAAAAAGGAGTATTTTAGGATAACGCCTGTAAATTGGGCTAAAACTTAGCAAAGTGGGATCACCACTACGAACAAAAATAAACTATCTGACAAAGTATGGTTTGACTAGATCACCTAGGCTGTTATATGGCAGTCGTCTCTGTAGAAACAATCTACAATTCCCATGGCAGAAAAAATATTTATATTTCATTTACTCATCAAAACTTCAGCAACACCTCACCCCAAAAGCTCAGCCATCAACAGTGACTCTATAATTTTTTTCATCCCCCTCTCTATTTCATATCCTTTGAATTTCAATGGTTTGCTTTCGAGTGCCAGTGATGAAAAGTCTAAAATGAACAAATGTGATGAAAGATATGCAAACAATGCAACTGATAAATGATCCCCTAACTAACAATAAACCACCCCCTGACTAGGATTGCTTGGTCTGTGCATAGCATGCAAAATAAACACAATAAATCTGATCATTTCACACACACAAGCAGGGAAACATTGCCACTTCCATCTAGTTCTAGTACCTCTGCAAGTACAATCTATTGTTATTTGTACTGGGTGACCCTAAACTAAAAATGCTTAAATAATCTTAGTCTTTTCATATTTGAACGGAGCTCCCATATAACAAAACAAGTCTCTACTGTCTCATGAAAGCTGTCTTTCATACACCTGAGTGTATACGGGTGATCTTTTAGCACTCTGCATTTATTATATCCTTCAAGATGACTTTTGAGATACCCTGTACATGTATAATGTAGAGACATGTAAATCAGTGATGATTATGAGAAATTATAAAAAAGGAGGTTATTTTTCGCGGTCGTCGGACATGTTGACCGAAGCGGCATCCCCACCCCTTTAAAAAAACAACAACACATTAACACATATCAATAATGATTGAATAAAAGAAAAGGTGACTTACTAGGAGTAAATGTGAAGGCAATAAGTCATATTTGTCTTTAATCCTACCACGTATTTCTTTACATGATAAGAATAAGTATAAAGCAAACAGAATGTGACATACTCTGGGTCGAGAATTCAATATCACTGAATCACGACAAAGCGCACAACGTTTGCAACCGCCTTTCATGGAAACCGCAAAATTCTGACTACATAATAGAAGCGCGCCCGATATCTGTGCTTTAGTCACTAGAGTTTTAAAGCATCCCTAAATTGACCTCACTCGCGTGGGTAATTAATTAGATCCCCTTGGGATTAGCCGCGACCAACAACCGTATGGGTAGGGATGCCCACCTCCACGCCTGCGTAACTTTGATTCCGGTCTTTCCATATTTCTGTTAAAAACAGTGACGCATGGAAAGCCTCGCGTTTCGATTCCCATCAATGTTATCAACTAAAGGGGCCTCATGCAGTGCATTCGCTTTGAACACGCGCACGACCCAGCAGGGGGTGATGAGAGGTCAGTGAGAGGGAAGCGAGACGAAGACAGAACAGATGCAATAGTTATTATTAGATTCATCCATGCCACTGCACGGATTTCTCAGTCGTTCTTATGGTGGTTTGTAATATAAAAATATCTTTAAATATAGATATCGGTACGCGATTGAATCTCTCCGTATTTCCAATTTATCTGAAAGAATGGTGTTTCTGTAAGAACAGTTTAATTAGACCGTAATATAGCAGAAACCTGACGAGAGCTTCAATCCATCTTGCGCATGATGGGCAACTTGACCCTGGTGACCTCTGACCGCTGACAGGTCCTTGCTGAGGGCCGAGGGCCAAGATACGAGGAAAAGTTCGCACATTCAAAGACAGACAGAGAGAGAGAGAGAGAGAAAGAGAGAGAGAGATCTTCCGGAATTCCGGCCTATTCGTTAATCGACAGATTCAGATTCACGGAGAAAAAAAAATAATTTCTCGGACTTTCCACGGACCGCTGTTTGGCTGGCCGAGTGAGGGAGGAAAAGCAGAGGAAACCGAGGAATTTTTCATCTGAGAGTGAAACAGAGGATTTCCGCGGATCCGCGGAAGATAATCATCACTGGTAAATAGTCAATCAGTAATTTGTGTAAATTACATCTACTCATAAAGACTTGTTCTTTTCTTTCTTACCCAGCAGTACTTTGATCACTGATGGAGTCAGCACTGATGTTCAGAAGGTTTGACATTTTCCCTGTCATAGTGTGGAGAACCTCTGAAGGGATAGCGCCAAACTGCAGTTCTTCCAGGTTTCGTACATGGGGCAAATATTTCTTGACAGCTACCCACGTGGGACAATTCTTCATACGAGGAATGTCTTCACGTGCAAATGATAAGCCTTGTAAGCTCTGAAACACAAGGAAAATAGAAAATGCTTCAATAGAATGGAAATGATGAGAACATGGACATCTGATAAAGTATACTTCAACTTCTTTCTAGTTGTATTATCATGAAAATTGTCAAAAAATTGTACTTCAAGGAAAAAATAAGATTGATAACATCCCTTGTCACACAAGAAGTTCATCAAGCTAACAAGAAGTCTACTTCCACCCTGCCTGTCAAGGCAAAACCAGGCTGAGAGGACACTACAATCCAGTAGAGAGAATTCAACTAAAAGAAACCCTCCGCACTTGGAACTCCCATTTTCTACATGAGAGACAAACTATTACACCAGAGCAGCAGATACTTATGGATGGGTTATTATTATATATCATAGTGTATAGTTCGAATTATCCTCTGTGCAGTCTACTGCTGAAAAAAAAACTTATTTCATAAAACCTTCCAGAGGTTCTGAGGACATGAACTATATATTTTATTTTAAAGTAAGGCCACAGGGACAATAATAACTAGATTGTGGAAGCATGAAAGAGTTAAAGAAAGAATGCTTCATAACTTAAAAGCAGGTGAAGAGCACAGTATATATATATGTATTAACATGAAGACTCTAGAACACAGATCCAATATGGTAGGGACTGGCAAAAAAGTAGCTTTTCTCTATAAAAATAAACCATGGTTGAATCAAAGAATCACATGCCCAATAAAATGCTCACAAAGACCAAATAACAGATGAACTTACCAATCGTTTCACATCAACTCTGTTAAAAAATTTACAAGCAGCTTCCCAGTCTGTGACAAAGATATTTCTCAGCTTTACCTCTTTCCACTGTGGAAAATTGAAAAAAAAATAGCTTGAACAAAAGAAAAAGAATTTGTGCTCAATAATAGGAATGGCTGAGGGATTCACAGCTTTCGTCTTATCTACTATCAAAGCTTTTTTTCTTAAGAACTACGAAAAGGGGTTCAAAGTCAAGTAAATAAACTTTTCAAAATAGAAAAAAAAGAAGATTTTATTTATACATCGACAAAAGAATTATGTCTTAAAGAAAATAAGGTCTCTTAAAAGGACAAACACTCCTTTGTTTTGCACAAGTCTCAGCAAAACTTCAGAAAAATCAAGGTCAACCAAGGGGATAACAGCTATCACAACATGAACCCAGCAGGATCTCTTGTCTTGTCCTGTCCTTAGAGTTTCTCTAAGGTGAGAGGAAAATGTTTGCACTTCCATCAGGACATGGTGAGATAGTACTAAGCTCCTGCCGATTAAGTCAGTGTTACAATGCAAACAAATACATACCAAACATGGCTGTAGAATCAGTTTGTTCCATAACTTGCACACTTGTCTCATTCTGTGAATGTATCAGTCAAATAGAAGGTAAGATACAACACAATGCTTTCAAAAGCAATCAAAGTCTCATCTGCTAAAATATTCTACGGGTTGTCCACATCTTCATCCCAATCTACCTGTTCAAACTCGAGGCATGATCATTGTGCAAAACCGATGCATGAATTTTGCACACCATCCACATTGCATGTTGATTCAAAAGTGAAAGATATCCTGTGCTGAAAATCTTAATGCTTTGTACTTGTAAAGCTTTTCTTTGCACTTTTGACCAGTGAAAACAGAGTGGGTCAGCAAGTCACTGGCCAGCCTCCATCTCCCTTCCCTTCGGCTTTAATGCTCTGTCAGTTCTGTTACCCAGACATCATAACTACAACAAGAAAAACTAAAATAACTTTTGCCTCGTGGACTCTGAATATAAAGGACAATCAAATAAAATTAGGAAATTTTTATCAAATTGTTTAAAGCAACGAGTGTTGAAATATTTCATAGTTCTTAGTCTTAGGCACTTTAAATAAAAAAGCAAACTACAGTCGAACCTGCTCTAGCGACCACCTGTTCAAGACGACCACCTGTCCAACGCGACCGCGACCACCCTATTTTACTGACCAACAGCCACAAAAACCTGCCCA
>JAUKPP010247849.1:0-13005 GCA_032273245.1 Phyllaplysia taylori | reverse complement strand
TTAACTGTACTGTGTGGGATAAGATTACACTGTGTAAAGCCTGGTGTGTCGCAAGGTACCATAGGAAGCATGTCGATTTATAAGAAGAGTAGGCCGAAAAAAAAGTCGATATAAGAGGAATCGTTTAGTAGTAAAGATATTGAAGGAAATATTCGGGAATTGGACAACATGTCTATATATGTCAAAATGTCGATAAATCGGCTGTCGATATAAGTGGATTATACTGTACATGTATTATACCATAGCACCGGTGCTTGCTGGTGAATTGGACCTGGTGTGAATGAGCTTGTACACACCCAATCTCAGTGGAGAGTTGGCAAGTGCTCTGGTGTGAATGAGCTTGTACACACCCAATCTCAGTGGAGAGTTGGCAAGTGCTCTGGTGTGGCCTACTCATGGCATTCTAGGTGGTACTATTGTCCTATTCTACCTCTTGGCACGGAAATGACCTTAAAAAGTGTCAATAGTGCTTTTAGACTTCCAGCAAGAAACACCCAATCTTCCTCCATTTTACTTTTGGCTTGTGTATGAATTATATATATTATAAACTGAAATCGAAGAGCAATTTTTCAAGACTAGCCTAAGTCCACTTTTGAAAATTCTGAGATATTGACCAAAACCATCATAGTCACATCTAGTGCAAGTGGGTTTTTAAGTTAAAGTAAAGGGGGGGGGGGGGGGGGGCACTTTCTAAAAAAAAGAATTTTAAAATTGGGAATCCGCAGAATTTGACCCATGGTATTAAGAATGGCGAATTCATCATAAATAACTTGTTATTCATCAGTGGGATTTGAAAGATATTTTTATCCAATGTAAGTGTAGGTGTGAGTCGTGAGTGTTATATTATACTGATAATGGCCAGCTTGATTCACATTATAAAAAACTTATTTTCTTCATAAAATATTAAAAATAGACTTGGTTGAGTTTTGAAAAAATGCACTTGAATTGTAGTGAAACCTCGTCATATGCCCCTACATGTACAGTAGAACCTGCAGTATATCTCGACGTCTGTTAACTAGACATTCGGCTCTTAAGTTGACACTATTTGGTTTGGTTTTGGCTTAACGTCCCTTGCAACACTAAGGTCGTTTAAGGGACGGGCTACTTTGACCCTGCCTGTCAGGGCCAACCCGAGCTGAGAGGGACATTGTCCCAGCAGAAAATCAGAGATACTCGATCAAACAAACTGCCCCACGCAGGCCTCGAACTTACGTCCTCTGCGTGATGGGCGAAGCACCACCATTACACCACAGACGCTGGTACACTATTTGGAATTCCCAACCTTTTCTCTATTTACTACATTGACATTGCTTGAGTTGATTTTCTCTTTAATCGACATGATTTCAGTAGTCTCAGCAATATTGACTTTGCGGGTTCTTCTACTGCACCGGACCGGCATTTATGGTGTGTACTGGTTAGGTTCTTCGTCTATCCTCAGAGGACAGGTGGGCGACGAAATGACCTTATAGAGTTTATGGAGCCCTAAAACCCTAACCAAAACAAAAATCAGAGGACAGGAATTCAATCCTCACATTGGATTAATACATCTCAGTTTTTCTGTTGGGATGTTGCAGCCTTGGTTGGCCCACTGGTGTCTGAGGTGTAATGGTTAGGTTTTTTGCCTATCATTATCATGTAGAAGACCTGAGTATGAATAGTATGATCCCACGTGCGGACAAACATCTGCGTTTTCTGCTGGGATTCATCAATCTCAGTCTGGGTTGGCCCTGGCAGCCAGGGTAAAAGTAGCCCATCTCTTAAATGACCTTACCAGCGCTGTGGTGTAATGGTTAAGCTCTTCGCCTCTCATGCGGAAGACCCAAGTTCGATCCCCGGTCACGGACGATCTGTTTTTTTTTCTGCTGGAATATTTTCCCTGACAGGCAGGGACGAAGTAGCCTGTCTCTTAAATGACCTTACAGTGTTGTAGGGGACGTAAAACTGGTAACCAAACCAACCAAACCAAATTAAATTACTTACAAGGTTGCAGTAGTAGTAAGGAGTGGGTTATTTATAGAGGCGCCAGCCTCAGCTGTTTTAGCCTCTTCTTGTTTTGTTTTTTACTTAAGCACTCAATCAGGCTTAAGCTTCCCTAAGGGTTGCCATTTGCGTAAAGGACGTAAAACTATAAACCAAACCTAACTAAACTGGTTGGCCCTAAGAGGCAGGGTCGAAGTAGCCAGCCTTTAAAAAAATGATCTCGCTTTCAATGTTGCATTATTACGTTACTACTCGTACAAGTACAGTAGAAGTAGAACTCTCATAACTTGACACTGCTGGGACTACCGGTACTGAAAGCATGTAGAATAAAGAGAAGGAGAAAGTTGACTTAAGGGATGTCCATGTACGGGTAGTACATGTAGTACCATAGTAAAAAAGAAAAAGTTAGGATCCAAATCGCGTTGACTAACGCCGAATGTCAAGTTATAGATGTAGATATAGAGGTTAGTTCTACTGCATTTCGGTGGTAAACCTCAGATTCTGTACCCGCATCTAATCTATGGTGTAATGGTTAGGCTCTTTGCCTATCACTTTGAGGACAGCAATCCAATCCTAACATTCAAGTACCATCTCAGTTTTCCTACTGGGATGCCGCAGCTTCAGTTGGGCCCACGGGCCTAGCGTCCATGCAAGCAAAAAAGCAGTGCTTGCTCCATCTTTTTGACCCTCTGATCTTATTTTCTATTCAAGCGATTTTCCTCTTTTTCTTTCAGTTAAAGTAGTCAGTTTGTACCGCTACTTAATTTTTGCTTGCTCTTCACCAGGCAGCGCCCTTTGCCACTGGTTGGACCACCAGTGTCTGTGGTGTAATGGTTAGGTTCTTCTACCACTATCATGTAGAAGTAGAAGACCTGAGTGACTGAGTGTAGCCCCATATGCAGACAAATATCTCTGCGTTTTCCTGCTGGCAGGGTCAAAGTAGCCCATCTCTTGAATAACCTTACGGTGTCGCAAAGGCCATAAAACTGGTAACCAAACCAAATTAAACTAGTTGGCCCTAAGACACAGGGTCAAAGTAGCCAGCCTCTAAAATGACCTTACTTAAAATGTTGCATTATTATTACATCACTTCAAGTACCACAGACCTGGACACTTTTGCTTAGAACTGTCCAAATTGAGAATGCAAGGCAAGTTAAAAAAAAAATGCTTTGTCATGGTCAAACGTATGCAACCCTTCGTTGATGTACATGTAGTAGGCCTACACAATACACCGTGATATTTATTTTTCATGTTGCTTGTTGAGATTTCATGGCAGTATACTACTAAGGTAATTTCAATGCCAGGAAGTAGATTAGGATAATAATGACTGCACAGTATGTGCTGTTGGTAGCTTACAGAAACCTCTTGAGAAATAACTTACATAGGCATCAAGTAAGTGATTCTGACCCAGAACCCCATCCATAGAGGCCACCTGTCTATGATCACTGTCTTCAGTAGAACCTGTATAAGTTGACATTGCTGGGACTATTGAAATCATGCAGAGTTTATAGAAAGCCGACTAAAAGGGATGTCAGATGCAGTTGGTATATATAAAGATAAAGTTGGGGATTCTAAATCGTGTTGACTAACGCTGAATGTCGAGTTAGTAGACGTCGAGATGCAGGTTCTACTGTATTTTCTCTTTGTCTGTTTTGAACAAGTTTGACGGTACTTTTAATTTATACAATATAGGGTGTACAACATGGTTGTAAAATAACAAAACAAATTTACTTCAATAACAACAGATTTTAATGAAAATGTACATATGATGGCATCACTATATTGCTATAAATATCACTGTCCTTTGTCACTAGATTGTCCCATTTCTCTCGCCTCCTGCAAAAGTTTTGCAGCTGCTTTCTTCAATTTTTCCTCTTTCTTGCGCTTTTTCGCCTCTTTCTTCTCTTTCTCTGCCCTCTCCTCCATCATCTGCTCAAACTTGGGGTCATTGGCCTGAATCTTGTAGCCGAAATACTCTCTGGCTTCCTCGAGCACGGCTTCCTTCTTTGCCTGTCTCTCCATCACTTCGTTCTCAGCCTGCTTCAAACGTTTGCGATACTCAGCAATAAGCTTGGGCATCTGAGACATGTTCTTCTCGATAGTTTTGAGCCTGTAGGATGAATAGGAGTAAAAAACCATAAGGTGGAGAGAAAACAAAGTATCAAACGGTTTTACTGAATACTAACCTGAATGATATCATAGGAAAACCTGTCCAAGTAATGCTGTATAACACTGGTCCCCTCAATAGCATATTTGACTACGGTACTTTATTACTTTTATCACATCTGGACAGAGGATACATTTATGTTACATTATAATCAAATATATACTCCTTAGAAAATATATAGAAAAAAAGAACTAAAAGGCCTACAATGTAAAAATTCTACCATAATAAAGATAACCATTAAGGAACCGCAGTGAACCCTCTCTATGCGTCGTTGTTTTTAAAATGAATAAAGAAACCATGCTATCATTATCATTAGAACAGAAACTGTAGAAAGTTTCAATCCGATATGCTCCATGGTAAATAGTAATGTCACCCCAGTGACCTCTAGACGCAGACCAAACCTATCGAGAGTTTAGAGTAGTGCATAATGCTCTACGTTAAGGCACAAAGTACTAGTCAGGCGGTGCCTTGAACCAAGCTGTACATGAAAGTATAGCAATAGCAATGAGCAATACATTGAGAGATGCTCCCATTTCTTTGGTCTTCATAATCATACAACAGATCCATTGGTGTTGTCATAGCAGAGAGAGCATCAACAGTGGGGACACCATGATTCCTCTCCTGAGTATAATCATTTTCCGCATCAGCATACAAAGATTTTTGTGTATGCCCACACTTTCTCTGACTTCCGATTACCTACTCTTTTCTGACCAATCCTACAAAATCCGACTTTCCTACTTCACTGGACACCCAGAACTCCCTACGCCCTGAGAATACCCCATAAGTTGACATCATTGATAAAATTTATACATGATGTAGTCATTAGGCAAGAGCTGGAAGGATTTCAGCTGATTTTGCTGTGTGCATGCTAGATTGCATTTAGAAAATTACAGCAACACCACGTGGCTACTATTCACCATGATTTGAGGAGACAATGAAGAGAGCGAGAGGAAGAGTCAGACAGTGAGTAGACAAGGCATTTAGAAAGAGGAGAAGGAGAAGAAAAAGAAGAAATTTATTGGGGATAACATGCCTGCACTATCCGGAATCGAACCCACGACCATTTTCATGAGACGCAAACACTATGCCTCTAGACCATGAGAGCCCCGAAATTGCTTTGATTTGCCCACTTCGCTTCACTCTCAGTCTCAGTGAGGCCACATGATTAAATCACTTTGCTTTGCCTCGCATGGCTGAGGATTATGAGAGGTGTTGAGAATTGGAACCTTGCTCATTGAAGGAGATGGAATCACAATAATTCGGACTCCCATCTTGGACTCAAGATTACATTGTTTTCTTTTACTTACCTTTCTCTGAACAAAATATTAGTGTAAAGCTTAGGAGAGGCACCTTCCAAAACATAATAACCATTAACTCTTCGTTTAGTTGCAAACAACAAAGATAAAACCATTCACTAAGTCATTTCCTTCTTGCAAACATACCGTTCATCTTGAGCTCTCTGCGCTGCATCTTTACTGGCCTGAATGGCTACCAGGCGATCTTGAAGGGGCATCCCCTCCTCTTTCTCTTCCTCCTCCATTCTGAGAATCTCTGATCGAGATGGCCACATAATCCTCGGATCTTCATTTGAAGCCATGCCATATTTGGCAAACAGTTTCTTTTTCATCCTCAAATCTTTGTAAGGGAGTTCAGGCGGCATCCCATGGTATTGCCTGTGGTGACTGTCTGATAGCTGGGACACGTTCATCACCAGGTCATCAGATACCTCACTGTCCGAGTCTGAGATTACTGAGAACAAAAAATATACATGAGTTGTTACTGCAGACATTTTCAAAATGTTAAAGACTCCTGCGTCGCCATATTTTGAGTGACAGCCATCGAATGTTCATCACCATGCTTATGTATTGTTGTGCTAGTAAAATTTATCATCCATTCGTATTCATTAGATTTAACATCAGGAGTCCTTGTCCCTAGCAACCCAAAAAGGACACTATTATTTTTATTCTGCAATTTAATCATTTTATTTCACACTTGCTTTTGTACGGGCCAGGCCTAGTGCATGGTATACAGATTTACGAGGATTGCATTTTGCCTGTTGCACCCTTCTGAGACATTGACAGAACTGACAGGAAATCGTAAGAAGAGGGGATCCAGAGATTGTGAGGACAGTAGTAGTAGTAGTACAGGCTAATTTATCAATAACAGTTCCTAAAATAGCGGTGACAAGAAAATTTATGTGGTTTGAAGCTGAATTCAAAACTAGACTCCGCCATTTTCAAAAAGCCTGTTGGCACTGTGTTGGTTGCCACTCTCTAAAGTCTTTTACGAAAGTTTCTACAGAAATTTTCATACATAACTAAAAAAGCCATCCTCGAAACTTCAGTCGGTCTGTTATTTGGCAACATCATCCAATATGATCACCAGTTTTACTTAATAAACTAAACTTAAAACAGAGTATTGCAAAACTATGGGCCTTCAACTTCAATAAGATCTAGATCTAGACTATAATCTAGATCTAAGCCTACTGCAGTGAGGCAATTTTGGACCGATTTTGGTAAAATCCAAGCAGATCGGGTCAGTGACAATGACTTCAATGAGAAAGAAGGAAAAGTGTTAGTGTTAGAATTGGAGTTAGGGCCTCAGTCTCACTCTTCTTGACTCGACGAACCCTATATCTAACCTTTCTAACCCCCACACAAGCCCCAACCCTGACTTTCACCATAACCTTATCTGTTAGTTGCAACAAGACTTTTGGTCCCATTGACCCGATCTGCTTGGATCCGGACCCGATTTGCATACACAAAGGCCTCAAAGGGTTGGAAAAGATAGGAGGTCCGAACTCGAAAAGCGCAGACGACGACCGTCCGACGACGTGACCTCCTCCCTAGTCCTAGGCTAGTGAAGTATCACTAACATTGAGATGGAAAAAAAAATGGCTCCGAAAAAGTCAAGCCTTACATTGGTTTTCATTCTCCTCTACGTCAACATCTTGACTAGTTGACTGACACCTATACATGTGCCTGCATCGCAGTAATGACCCACGAAGACTTCTCCTCAGATGACCGTATCCTTGAATCGCGAAGGAGGCCATGTTTTTTCTGTCATCACAACATTAAGTAAGAGTTATCCCCCCTATCCTGTGAGGAGTTATTCGTAGTTTTCGCAAAATTATTTCCTTTATTACTCAATGGCAACGCATTCCATACAGAATGCTCTTTCGACTTCAACAAAGGGCTTATCATGTTAAAATTCAAGATTTTTTCAATGATAAATGCCGATAATGCTACATATGAATAGCTGAGTCGCATACTCGGTATTCATGCTAGAAAAATCCAGGTCTACCCTCCCCCCTCCCCTCTAAAAATCGAAAAACTGCATGAAATGCGGACGTCTCAAATTTGGCTTGGTTTAGGTTTTTACCGTTTACGTCCCTTGAAATGTCATGTTTAGAGGAAGGCTATTCCGAATCTGCCTTTTTTCAGGGCCCACCCGGGGTGTGATTTTGTTGTTGTTGTTGTTGTTGATCGAGGACTTATATGAGTTTTTCACCTTTCAAGTAGTCTTTACGACCTACAGAGTTATGGCAGCCTAGCTCTGTACCCTGGGGATGGAGAGCCTTAAAATTGGCCCCTTGTTACTGCCAGAGTGCAATGCAGCTCAAGACCTCTCCGATGACTACTAAGTGCAATGCAATCATTGAGTAATTTACTGCCACTATTGATACAACATTTGGACATGATGGTTGCAACCATTGACTCAGAGACAGAACCATGTATGTCACATCATTTTACTGTTGCCCTGGTGCACTAACTGCAGTGAAATAATTCACATAGTTTGCCACAGCGGGATTTTATTTTAAGCAATAGATAGAAGGTAGCACTATTGAAGCGATTACCCAGTCTAAAGATGTGTTTAACCGATTGAGCACGTGGTTTGATGAGTAAATTTTGTAACTTGAACATTTCTCCCAAACTACAATGCTGAAATGCGCCAGAAGTATGAGTGACGTTTCAGAAAATGTGATTAAAGGAGTCGATCACTCTGTTTTACGAAGCACAAGCGCCTCTTCCACTGTATGCACTGTTAACATCTCTATTTCTTTTTGCGACAAATACGCTCAAAAACGACTTTAGGCTGAGTATGTTTCTTGTTTTGAAGACCTAAAACTTCAGTTACAGAGGAATGATTGGCTGGTCCTGTTTTCTGAACAAGGACGACAAACACATGACAGTTACATTAAAAGAATATCCAATTGCTCTGAGTGATTTCTTTAGAGAAGTTAAAGAGGGTCTGCTATTGAGAATGCCCAGTTCCAGCAGAATATGGTCACACGCCACACATTAAAAGTTGCCATTGCGTGGTTGAAAACAAGGTTTCATTATGCCTTATAAGCCAAACTGCTAAAAAAAAGTGTCATTGCATTCCCTTTCAACATACTTCTTTCTGGAATTGTGTGAAAGAATGATTGTGCGGGAACAACAGCAAACAATCGAAGAGTTTAAAATCAATTTTTCAACAGGAGGTCCTAAGAATCTCATCCAGACACACGCTACAGTGTTTTTAAACATTTCCATTCGCATAATTTGAGCTTGTTTAGAGATAGTGTCAAGATCTGGATCATACAATTGATATCGCCGACTTATTACTCCATGCTGCAATAGCAGCTTTGTTCCTAAGCACTGTTGATTGCTGACAAATGTAAAGTTTTGCGCATTACTCAATTTTCGGTGAAAATGTCAAAACTTTAGAAATCTTTTGTACGTTGGTTGACTTTCTTCATATTTGCACATTCTGTGACCCTTTAATTCAACTGATTTGTCTGAAATGTTCATGAAATTGGTCTGAAAAAGATCCGAGTTATTAGATTTAAATGGGCTCTCTTTCTTCAGATGCTCTTTAAGCCGGCCTGAGCGTTCTTCCATCCAACCCCATCTTGTTAAAAAACAATATTTGTCTCCTCTTTTTACATTTAATGAGGACTGAACAATTTCGTAAGTCATTCACATAACAGTTGCCCCATAGTGATACAGTGATACATCTTGCTTCCCTGTCACTCACCACTAGGACCCGCAACAAACGTATCAGAGATTACACCTTTGTCGTGCGGACACAAAAACTTCTGTATTGGACGTCAACATGCATTTGTTTCACTTCTTCGGTGCATGTGGATTAGGCTATAAAAAAAAATTGGGTTTGGGCGATACTGCTCAAATGTTCCCCATACAATCATTGATTACGATATTTAAGTTCATGGTTCTATTTACTTTTTAACATATACAGGCGTCCAGTATTTAGTATGTAAGACAAGAAAACAGGCTTTAGAAAGGAAAATAAGCGACGAGCGCCATATTTGTCGCAGTGACATCTATCCAATGATGTAGGTCGGCACTGAGTCAAGTGTTCTGCCTCTATCCTCTTTCGCAATGTGTTTGTAATTCGAGTAAAGGCTCTCACATTCTTTCCCTCATCCAGTCTGAACTTCACATTCGCCACTTGTCCGTACAATCAGACACGATAACTTCAAAACTGATAGCATTCGGAATTGGGACATGTTCGGAAAATCTTCTCGTCTGAATTATCAAGTGTTGATATTCCACACGCGTGAGATATAAGAATTTCTCTCACCAGAACCGTAATGCTAAAAACAACAACCTTTGCATGGTATAAATAATAAATAGGTCTTCGAACCTCAACCAGAATACAGCGGTTTTAAGTAAATGATGCATGCTAGATACCATGATAATGCAAAAATATATCCTGCAAAATGTTTCTTTGATGCGTTCAAGATATTCCTCGTAAGGCGAAAGAAGTGATAAAAATAAAAGACAATAAAACTTCAGTCGATGCACAAAGAAAAGAACACGCGTAAAACCTGTTCAAAATGGGAATGCTAATAATAGTATTATACACCACGTAGTCGATCAATTAGTTCTGAAAGTAACAATTTAGTAGGTACAAAAGGCTATAATCGAGTGTAACAATTGAGTCTCCGTACACTCAGACGAAATGTTTTTATAAGCACAAGGAATAGGCTTAACCGTTTGAGACAATAAACAAAATTGTAAAATACCTCCAGAAATAGCATTGGCATACCTGAGTGTCTAAAACAAGCACTCGGAAATTCTACAGGGGGTAGTGGGAGATAAAGATGGGGTTGGGGTGGGGGACAAAGTACCTCTCTGCATGATAAGTGCCAACATCGGCAACGTTAAAACCAGGTCCCTGTCACATGTGACGCACTCAATCAAGTTCCTTGCTTGACTTGGAGAGCCCTCTAGAGCCATTGGGGATTCACAATGGCTGTGCCCCAGGCTTTGATCATTCCTGGCTGGAAAGAATTATTTGAAAAATACCTGTCATTGGCCGTCCACTCCCAGAGACGAGACGGGTGAGGTGAGAATCGCCTTAAAGGAATACCAAGAGGTTCTCATACAGAACGTTCTATAGTATGTTGTTCCTTTGTAAGGATAATGATAATCTTGAGAAACACACTTTTTCACTATTTGGGATGTCTTTCTCAGTGCTATAAATTGTTTGATCAAAGAAACGTCGGTTGGGGATTTAATTGAGCCTCTTCAGCTGTGGCGTTCTATCGGAAATTCTTTTCGTAGTAAACCATAGAACACGGTAGGTAAAAGCTTCATTCCATAACAAGGGCAATGTACGAGTAACCATGCAGAAATTTAACAATTTCAAATAATGACAGAAAAAATGGATCATTTGGTTTGAGGATGTATGGCTCTAAACCTCTACATAGCGGAAAACAGAAAAGGACAATTGCAACTCATAGAAAGGAAAAGAGGCAGGACCACGCAGAATTCCCGCCAACCACCCTCCAAATATCACCGAGGAGAAAAGCTGGTGACCTCACAACAACGACGGTGTTTCACATCTGCATTTAGTATGCATGATGACAACAGGCTGTTTTTGCAAAGCAGCGCTCCTTGTACACATTGTTTATTGTCTAGTTGATACTTTTCTCTCAGTGGTCACGGGCAGAATAAAAAAAAAACACCTGCTAAGTACATGGTTGACAAACGACATTCAGATAGTGCTTACAAAATAAGTATAAAATTATAATGATGATAATAATAATAATAATAATTGATAAATTATTAGAATAATAACAACAAAAATAAAACAATAATAATACGAACAATAAAAACAAACAACATTAGTACAAAAAATGATAATACTAATCCTTTTAAAAAAAAAAAAAGCCCTAAGGAGACAATTATTTCGTTTTCAGGCTCTATTTTTTTTGCCAAACTGCAATGTGGATCGTGGCTAAGAAATTACACAATTTATTTTTCTTGGCAGGGTAATGCATCATTCCAGTGCACTGCACTATAAGTATAACCTGATAAATTTAGGGTTAAACCATCGAGAAATCTAATTTTTAAAAGCTTAGTCACTTTGCACAGTGGAGAAATACGACAAACGACTCCCTGTTTTTTTTTTTTTTACGAAAAGACGCAGCTGTTGAACGAAACTCGGTGTGAAAACCACTTGGTGAGAAAGCCTAAACAACTCATTCCCCGTGCTATCCATGTCCTCTGCAGAGCAGGTGGTAGTCACAAGGTATTTGAAATATTTCTGCTTCCCCCCCCCCCCCCCCTTCCCGGGATTCGGGGGTTCGATTCTCACTTCAGTCTTCCTTTTTACCCCGTTTTTTTTTTTGTGTGTGTGTGTGTGTGTGTGTGTGTGTGTGTGGTTGTGTGTGTGTGTATGTGTGTGTGTGTGTGTGTGTGTGTGTGTGTGTTTGTCAGAATCGATTTTGATGGATCTTTTCATCGTATTTTTTCTGAGCAGACTTTGGGACACATTGATAGGCTATGAGGAAAAATGTAAGGAAGTCTAAGCTAAACAGATACACAGATAAACAGAATAATGATAGTAAAGAAAGTCGTCCGTGAACAGTTGAGGATGAAAGAAAGGTAAACAGAAAGAAGCAAAGATAGTAACTAAGAAATGAAAAAGGAATAACGCCCATACGCAGACGGGTTCTCTACTTGAAATAAGAAATAATAATAATAATGATAATAATAATAATAATAATAATAATAATAATAATAATAATAATAATAATAATAATAATAATCTATTACATATTTGACAACTTGGAAACACATGTTTCACTTTTCCATACACTACCACAGCTACAGAGTTAAAAGTTGGAAGATGCCTGCAAAAAGATAGAAAGGTCCTCATGACGGGCTTCGATTTTTGCTTTATTTTCTGTCCTGACTTTAGAAAATTATAATTGACAAAATGTTCCCGTCCTTCTTTGGCCTTTATGACAAACTAGTGGTAAATCCCCGTAAGTTGCACGGGTACGGTAATAGTACTATTAATTTTGTCGCTACCACAATATTGGCAGGCCTTGGACCTAGTATCTATGTCGTAGGCCTGCCCGACATATCCTTCTCTCTGTCGATCTTTCCAGCATACTTTTCTTAGACACTAAGCCCACTGCCACAGTTGGAACCGACGCTTGGAACTTTTTCCAATCCCCCAGAACCTCCAACCCAGGAAAGTAGTTTTTCCGATTTTTCAGAAACGCACTCATAAGCACTTGTTCTTAAAGCCGCTTTCATAGTGAAAGTATGGAGAAGTTAAAAACATAGCGTAGACCAATGTTTCCAGTGAGTGTTAATAAAATAATTAAATTTGTAAAAATTAAAGTATATAGAGTTAAGAGTTGAAAAAGAATATGATTAAACTGTGGGGCAAATTATTCCAGTGTAAATTTTTTCGGTTGTAGTTGTTTTTTAGTTTTTCGCGATACCAACACTAACCCAACAGAAATAGAAATAAAGTGCCTGTGTAACGTAAAAAAAAGTCGTTACACAGCTCAAATTGCTTTAAACAAGTTAGTTTTTATCATAATTTGTTAA
>JAUKPP010247838.1:0-13009 GCA_032273245.1 Phyllaplysia taylori | reverse complement strand
TTGCCGCCCCCCCCCCCCCACCCCACCCCCCTATTTCCCTCCAGGTTCTGATGAGGCGGCAAAAAGCTCACGCGAGATATCGTCTGCCACAAATTCCCCCGTCCCCTCACGGCGACCCAGAGGCTCGAAATCTCCTATCAAAACAAGGTCAAACGGGCTGCTCTACAGATGACGATGATGACGACTTCGAGAACGAATATGTCGATGATTCCCTGAAGAGAACAAAACGGGGTGTTTTACGGTTCCACTGAGCAGAAGTGGCCAGGGTCGTGGCGTTCTTCCATTAGATCTAGCTGCCTGATGTCTCAAGCCGTCCATTCTGTGAAGCTGCAGTTTGTCCTGAATCCGTGACTGACCACCTCAGAGTATTATAAGCTCTTTGCTGACCATATAAGGACTTTGAAAATACATATGTGTGCAATTTTATTGTTCAACTACGAGGGAGAAATTGAAGGGAAGATTGGGCACTTTATTTCCAACTTTGTGCTGAATTGCAAGAGAGAGACTAACGTTGAAGGGAAGAGAAAAAAATGTCGGAAATTATAATAAGGAAAGTTGTGAGCAAAGAACGGAAAGAAGGAAGATGATTTCTGAAGTTGGGTTATCTAGAAAGATATTAAAAGGAAAGATCGAGGAATCAGACAGAGGGAGAAGGGCGGGGAATGGGAGAAAAAAAGAGAGGACGGAAGAGAGAGAGAGAGAGAGAGAGAGAGAGAGAGAGAGAGAAAGAGAGAGAGAGAAAGAGAGAGAGAGAAAGAGAACATAAAATAAACAAATATCTTTGAAATGAAGAACTTCTTTTCGTTTACCTGGCACTGCAAAAGGTTTCCTGGATCAGTGATAAGTAAAGGTGTGGTCATAGTCATTTTCTACACACAAAAACACAAAATACGATACTTTGCTCATTTGTTATGTCAGTACATGTACACGCAAAGATTGCAACCTTCTCGCTACTCACAGAAGACTCACCTCGTAATAACTCTTTGATTTGCGACACATTATATCTCGTGATAATACACAAGGCTCCAATGTGCACTGAACAATAAATTCATGACAGAAGCAGAGGAAAATGAAAAGGCAACAATAGGACAATGATGATTTCTGGACGACGCGCAGTAGACTCTGCCTAAACACACACTGCTCAAGACGGCTTGTAAGAGTCAAGAGTGTTTGTATGGAGTGTGCATCTACACACACTGCTCAAGACGGCTTGTAAGAGTCAAGAGTGTTTGTATGGAGTGTGCATCTACATGAACTTGATCAATAGACTTACTGTATGTATTATTGTAATAACAAAGCTGTGTGTTTGAGCGGAGAACGCCTTTGTATGGCATGTTTGTAGGCGGAGAACGCCTTTGTATGGCATGTTTGTAGGCGGAGAACGCCTTTGTTGTATGGCATGCTTGTAGGCGGAGAACGTCTTTGTATGGCTTGCATGTAGGCGGAGCGTTCTGTTGTATGATATACATTGATCTCCAGAAACTGAAAAGGATCATACGGAAGTTGGATTCATTGTGAAAGCTATGAAATTGGAATTTTCCAACATGTTCTGGTGATGTGTTACATTTTACAATACAAGTAGGATTCAATTTACTCTCAATATTTTTTCCTGAGTGAGATTGCCCATGAGCAATATGGCTGCGCATTTCTTCTTTGAAAACTTCACTGAACCTTTCGCTGCTATTCAATGTTACCAGGTTTCAGAATGAAAAACCACTGCAGGGAGGTAAAAACAGCCAACATTTAGCCAAGGGTGATTTGAATGCCTTTGTAATACATTAATTGGTAAGAAAGAAGCCCTCGGATTTAGGTAAGCTTCAGATGAACTGCATACTTAAAACATGAATTTTACAGAGGAAAATACCAAATTTATCATTTCTAACCATGATCGACATAAAGCCAAAAGTGGCTATAAAGTTGCGAACCAGGTAACACTGCACCTATTCCTATGTCTGTGACCTGCGGTGTCTCATTGCGTACACCAGTGAGGTCATCGCTCTGATGCTCAAGAACATTAAGTCATCCGTACAGAAATCTCATAGTCTTCTCACAATCCTTTCATGACATTCTTTTTTCTTAACTATTGCCATTGCTGACAAACCATATCATTAATTTTACTGTAACTTTTATTTTTATAATCTTTGCAGGAATGTAAATAGGACTTGTAATTCTTTTATCATTGTAGGATCGGAGTCAGAAGCTGGTGGGATCAGTAGGCCAGAGAGCCTGAGAGTTATCAGTAAAGTGAATCCTGACGTCTTGTGAACTCACTGAAGGTGGTTCTTTTCGCCACCATCAGTCGTGAAAAAAAGAACCTAATCTTCTTAATGTTGTTACTTAAGACATCCGGTAACAACTCTGGGCAGTTTTTGACCAAATATTTCTATTTACCAGGTCCATAATTGCCTCTACCTCCATGTCTCTTTCAAGACCTAACTGGGAAGGCATAGATAACGGTACCTCATCCCGCAACTATTCCACAGTTCTGCAGATTCCATAAACTGGCAGACGCATCACATTGAACATATCCCATAGAACTCTGCGAATGCCAGTTTCAAAGATGGATATTAATGTATGTAATGACTTTGCTGTAGGTGCTGTAGCGTCGTCTAGATGTAGTTGCTAAGTGTAGAGCTTAGATTGTTGTGAGTAGAGGAAGTAGGCATGCCGTGGTCAGCTCGTTCATGCACAAGCATTAAATGTGTCCATGGCAGGCATAGATAGCAATGTACTAAACAACCCACCGACCTTTCTAGCTAGGGTTTTGTATCCACAACATTATTCGGTACAATCACCGCCCGTCTTTCGTTTTTATAATATTAATATGAGCAACAATAAGATCTCGAGCGAGCATAATCTTTGTTTTCCTGTCAATGTAAGTGTCAAATTTTAATGTGCAAAAGATCTGACATGATTTACTGTATACAAGGTACTGTTTCTATATCTTTTACATGTAGTTTGTTTGTTTGGGCGTGGTTATTTTGAAAATAAAATAAAATAAATGTCTCCATTTGCAAGCACAAGCAATGTCCCAGGAAATGTTGATGTCTGAGTGCTATTGTCAGAATAGTTGTGGCTCGCGTGCAGGTTGCTCTTTCTCATGCTTGGACATGACACTACTACTATTCTCACTCTCAGACAAGTTTGTTAGTTTGAATTGAAGTTGTTGGCTTTTTTTTGTGTGTGGAGGCACCAGCCTATTTGGCTGATTTAACCCCAGACAATACTAAGTCGGATCGGCTGCTCTGCTTTCTATTTGTAGCTGATGGCAGTCTTCTTTTTCTTTCTTTTTTTTTTATCTTCACATAACTGGCTTCGTTATTTATTTTTGTTGTTGTTTTTCTCATGTGTATATTTTTATGCTACCACTTGTACAAAAGATCATGGCATCTATTCGTTGATATGGCGGTTACAAAAAAAGGATACATATCGTACTTTGTTTAGCTACAATGTCCCATTAGCTTACACGCGGGTACATGTATGTATTATCCCTTGAATGTTTCTTAGAAGATGCTGTCGACTATCAAATTCTCTAAGCAAACCTTGGATGATAATTTTGCAACACGTTTTTCAATTCTAGGGCATAATTTGAAAAGTTTTCATTCACCTGTAATATAATACCATTATTTTATAAACATCCTGTTTTCAACTTCCATGCCCTTCCAATGAAAGCGTTTGGTTGTTTCGTTTCTTACGTCGTTGTTATTTCTGGATGTAAATCCATGTCTCTAATCTCCCATTTCCCACTGAACAAAATAAAAATCTCGCTAAATGTAGGTTTTCTCCTGGCGTGGGAAGGTGATTTTAACCGCCCATGGTAAGGGATAAGGAGAAATTTATTTATAGAGGCGCCATACTTCGGCTGTTTTAAACTAACCCGTCTGTGATTAGGCTGCATTTTTTCAAGTCAGCTCACAAAGATCCGGGATACTTTACCTATCTCTAATAGTCTTGTGCCTTTTGCTTAAAAGTTCAGTTAAACTTCTGTTGTACGAATTTCACAACATACTCATTTAATTCTGAAATGTTGTGACTTTGCTAAGACTTTCTCACTCTTAGTGAGTTAAAGATTCTAAGAATTTGGTAAAATCATAGTTTCAAACAATTTCAAATTTTAGATACTGTACCATTGTAGCAATAAATTACGTTTACAATTTATGCGTAACTTCATATATAATACTGCTCTTCTGGCAAGAAAATATTATGAGCCCCCTCGGAGTACCAGTAATGGAAATTGCAAAACTGTCAATATGGCAGCATGAAAAGGTAAACTGCATTGCAGAAAAATACTAATGCAAAGACCCTTAGTTTTGAGACTGGTGACTAATTACTTGTGAATGTTCCAAACCTCTGATATAACTGAAGGAGGAGAATACTTTATGATATTTTGACATAAGTTTTTGGTCTACATTGCTGCCTTTTACCTTTTAATTACATGTAGGCTGTAAGGACTTGCTCTAAGTCTAAGCCCTTCTCTTGTGTTGACAGCAACCTCTGGCACTTGCTGCTTATGACTCAATGATGTTTCTACAACAAACTACTTAGGGGGCAAACACCTGTGATGCCAGCTTATTTCGGTTGTGATGTGAAGTAATGTGATGCTTTTACTTGTACATGTACATGGACCTTTATTCTTGTTGACCTGCCTCAGCATTCGTGGTTTTACACACTATGCTGAGTTGTTGTTCTTATAGCCTCGATGTGTGAAGCATTATTTCTCATCAGCTCCACCAGTGCTCTCATCCTTGTGTTTTGAATCATATTTAAACCTTTACCACCAGCATCAGTGTGCATAAACCTCTGCACTCGGTGTAGAAATGTTACATTCAACCAGAGAGCGTTTAAATTGAGAGTCAAAACGAGGCCTCGAAACACAAATCTGAATGAACAGCTGATTGTACAATTGAAGTGCGGATAACGAAAAGAAAATGGAAACAGCAGTGGCAAGTATCAATGGTGATCCGCACTCGGCAGTTGTAATCCACGGCCACTTTCACAATGCACCCGTTGTCACCGGCAGTTCCTACCCTCGACTTTCGTGTATTGCTTTAACATAGTGATTGAATCATAGATCCTAAGTTTAAAAAACTGAGAGCAGAAACAGCCTCACTGCACTAAAATCCATGTGGTCACTCACCGTAAGTGTCAGTGAATAGGCCTACAAAAAAACTTTTTACACAACTCACAATAAGG
Source organism: Phyllaplysia taylori (assembly GCA_032273245.1). Taxonomy (NCBI): domain Eukaryota; kingdom Metazoa; phylum Mollusca; class Gastropoda; order Aplysiida; family Aplysiidae; genus Phyllaplysia; species Phyllaplysia taylori. The sequence continues at coordinate 7,816 of JAUKPP010247838.1, read as the reverse complement.
GAACAAAAACAAAAAGTTTCTAATTAAAGGGAAACAGCTGTATATGTAAATAGAAATTTGGTAAAATTATTTTGGTTATTCCCCTTTGACCATACTTAAAAGGCGGAAATAATTTTCAACACCACTTGAACTCAATCTTGTGAGCTTGTACTTGTGAAGTAGTTTATTATGAGTGAATACAAGAAACTACTAAAGCACTCACTGTTCCAACAAATTTGTGTGTCAAGTCCTATTTTCAAAAATGAATAGAGAACGCAAAGGGAAACAGCTACTGCTTAACTAGATAATAGAAATGAAGGAACATTTATCTTGGTTACTCCGCTTTTATGCTAGTTTTGAGAGTCCAAAATAATTAATTAAGGGAAACAACTACGTAAATAGAAGTTAAGGAAAATTATATCGGTTATTCCCCTTTGAGCAGATTTGGAAAGTCAAAATAATCTTTAACGCTTGAACTAACTCGATTTTGTAAGCTCATGGTTGTGTGGTAATAGTACAGCCTGTCTATCAAGTACAGTATTTCTACACTAGATGTTAGAGGTTGATGTATACTGAGGCAGATATTTTCCGAAGACTGGAGAGCTGTTTGTAGGCTTGATGTATACTGAGGCAGATATTTTCCGAAGACTGGAGAGCTGTTTGTAGGCTTTATGGCCCTCGGTATCCTTCAGGTGTGCACAAGATGTTCGTTGGAACTAGCCCAATCCATCTACCTGGCTTAGGCTATCCATGGAAGAAATTCGTAGCATCAGACTTTTTTTTTCAAGAATAGTTTCATATTGTTTTATTTAATTTTAATATTATGTGCATGGTAGAGTCCTCTAGACAATTTCTCTTAGGAATGAAAGCATGACTTTCTCACCCCTCTAACTTTTTATACTTTGTGTGTCAAACTGCTGATTACGAAAGGGTAGGAGGAGAGGAACAGAGGGCTAGAAATAGAGTAATTTGGTCAACTCTGTTGTTGACTCTGTAGAATAAATTTCTTCAATGTGTAGCAAAGACTAAATCACATATTTTGTCAATACCTTTGCCTTTAGAAATTTCCAGTAGCTATATTGATTTTGTACATGCAGATGATTTTGGTTTCATTACTTTCAAGCCCCTTTCAAGCTTGTTAGAGTCAGAGCCAACACGGGCTGAAAGAGAGAGGGACACTACATCCCACGGAGATGCTTGATTGGAAAAACTCCCCCAAAAGGGACTTGAACTCCTGTCGTCTGCGTGATAGGCAAAGAACGTAACTATAAGAACACGACAGACGCCGGTTGACTGTATTGTATACATGTGTGAACTGTATTATAATAATGATATCAATACATGTAATATAATGAGTGTCTGTATTTTCTATTTGGTTTTTGTATACTTACTACACATCTGTCATGTCATTTTTTTGTTTGTTGTTTATGATTGCAATCATGTTACGGAGCACTGGGACCACTTTGTATGTACATGTATCACCATTTTGGGAGACAACAAATAATTTTTGCTTCACCTTTTTTATCACTGTGTTATTGATTTTCTAATCATTAATTATTAATCCATGGTACAATTAGCATGCTGAAATAAACGGCAGGCAAGGTCTGTCAGTTTAGAAATTATTGTGCGATCTTGTTTGTGTTTATTAGGCCTAAGATTTTGTGGTAGACTTAAGGACAAACCTGCCAGGGTCAACCTGGGCCAAGAGGGACACAACATCCCAGTAGAGAGAATATATGTGAGGGGTGCTGACAAAATGAGTTGCTTCTCGGATTGTAGTTCACACATTTTTAGCTGATAATGTCCTTAAAAACCAAAAGTTTGTCTAGATTCAATGTGGAATGACAAAAGACATATTTAAAGGAAATGGTGTTGTTGGTTGAAAACTGACAAAGTTTACTCCAGTATCGGTTTTCGGCCGATTGCAAGAAGCAACTCATTTTGTCAGCACTCCTCATATATGTTCATCCAATGTGAGGACCTAACTCCCGTCCTCTACGAAATAGGTGAAGAGTCAGAAGAGCCTAACTATAGGCTACTCTTTTATTCTAAACTAAAACAAAGAATTTTGCCTGCTGCGGCTTTTCGTAAGCAGGAAATGCTCACAGACCCAGCAAATAAAAAAACACTCAGGGAAACTTGAGCCTGCTTCATTAAAAAGAAAGAAGACGCTAAAACTGGTACGGACCAGGGGAATCCGACTGTCTAATTAAAACAAAGCATTGCGACAGCCGTCACCCGGTGTTGACGCAATGTGATTTCTGCACAGTGCTCTGAATGTCAAAAAAACAACTGAGGGCTGGCGCCTCCATAAATAATTTATTCCTTACTACATTTAGTTTTTAGGTCCACCACAACACTAACTAAAAGGTATGTAATTGAAGAAGCTGTGACCGTATGCATCAAGCTAGGTGTACGACCTTACGACTGCGTAGAATGCTGCACCTAGGTATAAGGAAAAATTTGGATGCACAAAACACTCAAAGTCAACCCTGTGTGTAAATTCCCTTACACACGATGTAAGTCGCCCACAAACGTACGCCAGCGGGTGAGCTCTACTAACGAGACTTACACTGTGCGTAGCTGCCAAGTTTCATGCATGCCAAATTCATCCAAAATACACTTAGATGTAAAAGTTACGACCTACTAGCCCGTACAAGTCTATGTGTGTTTAATGCATGCGGCCACTGGACCTTATCTGTAAAAGCTAAGGAAATAAAAATTCTGGAAAAATGCCCTTTACTTTTATTACACATATTATTTGACATATAGGGCCTATCTAAAAGGTTTCGAACCTAGCTAACTCACATTTGGAGGTGGATGCTTAACCCCCAGCAAGCAAGGCATGTGTAATTTTTGTCATTGATAAACTTGGCTTATCACATGGCAAATTTCTCTTTGTTTGGTTTGGGTACCAGCTTTACGCCTCTTGCAACACTGTAAGGTCATTTAAGAGACAGACTTCTTTGACTCTACCTATCAATTTGGGCTGAGAGGGAAAAAATCCCAGCACAAAAAAATAAAATACCAGATCGCGACCGGGATCGAACTCGGGTCTTCCGACGACAGACAAAGTGCCTAACCATTACTGTACACCACAGCGCCGGTAATTTCTCTTTGTAGACATCAAGAAAATGCTATCTTCTTATCTTATCCTATGTAGTACTGGATAATGAATAGGTGACTGTGCTGCAATGGTTAGGCTCAAAACTTTGCATGCAGAAGAAAGGAGTTCGATTCTCAAGTGGGAAATTTTTCAATAAAAAATCTAGGTCTTTCTACTGGGATGCAAAGCCTTTCCAACTAGTTTAACTACTCTAAGTAAAGGTTGATCCGGGCATGCAGAAAAAGGACCGTGCGGTGTTACAAGGCGCAGAAGTCAAAACAAACAAACAACAAATAGTTGGTTGCTTGCAGAGGTGGGTTGCTTCAGCAGCCCTGCCAGTCAGGGCCAACCCGGGCTGAGAGGGACACAAAATTCTGGTAGAGAAATGGAGACTTTTCTCATTTGGGGATCGAACTTACATGCGTCAATTAAAGCTCCATTCTCAAAATGATAAAAGCAACACATTTTGTCAGCTCACTTCACCCATACAGTTGTATATATATATATCAGCATTAGCAATATAAATGTGAGAAGCTATGAAAAAATTCTGTTTTTTAATATTTTTTATTTGATTTTCAAATTTTACAGACATAAAATGGACTTGAACACAAAGAGACAAAAAAAATGACTATTTGGTTTTGTGGAGCATTAACTAAAGAACATAACTCATGAAAATATGAACTGTGAACACGAAACACATGAGATTATATAAACTGTGAGAACATGGAACACATGATTATATAAACTATGAAAATAAACGGTTTTGACTTGAACAAACACAGTGCTGGTCACAATAAAACAAACATGAAAAATCCATGAACGTACACATTCTCAAAATTCATTCACTGTCTGTTTAACTCTTTAGCTTTTCCTCCTCCTTTCTTCAGTGCTATGATGCGATGGACAACTATTTGGGACAATAAAAATAAAGACAAAAAAGTCCATGCACATCCTTGAAGTTTGCACACTGTTTAACTCCCTGTTTAATCAGTCCAATTCTGGCAACAAGCAAACTATGTCACCGGTAATGAACTTCACTTTCCCAGAAACCTTGAAATCTTAACCATCCCACACCACTATGAGAAAACAGCACACTTGTAGAGATCTAATATGGATGACCGTCCTCTTCATAGAAGTAGGTTGATCAATAGTAATGACTGCACATAATACAAATGGTAACATTCAAATCTGTAATATCTTAACATGATATTTAACAAATGCTGTGATAAAAATGAATTGACAAGATGGTGCAACTTAATGAACTTCAAACGACCAAATACAGGTGTGTGTAAAATGAATAGTAAGTTAGTGTTCATGTCAGGTTGAAACTGCTTTATTCCACATCACGAGCAGCCAAAAGTGTAAAATGGTGTAAAGATTCCTTTTTTGTCAATCATTTTAGGTGATTACATTAAGAACACTCTATTTTCTTGACTGAAAATACTAGTACTAGTACAATTGCAATTACACGGCAGTGATAATCTTAGATGAAGCCATGAGAAGAGACACAAAGAGAGAAACTCCCATCTACAGGGTCAATGAGCTGGAATGATGACAGCAAACTTATGAGATGAGACCACCACAAAAGATTGAAAATTCAAGCCATGTGTACAAAACTGTTTAGGACAGAACAGAAAAATGATTGGTTTGTGCAATGCACATTTCAAAATATATGAATATGTGGAGTATTTGAAAAAAAATCTGATTGCCAAACATTTGGTCAATACCGTACACAAAAAACCCCAAGAGATTCAAAAATTATTATCCAATGCACTGATATGCATGAGTTAGACATCTAAATCAACAGCCATCTCTATTGGCCTGAAGTAAAAAAAAAAAAAAAAAAAAAAATTTAAAAAAAAGCCCAAAAAAATCAGCACAACAGTGAAAAACATGACAATTCATGGGATTACAATGGTCAAAAGTTACAAATATCAATAGCTTGGTTAACAAGGAGATTTGAAGACAGAGCAGTGGTGCAAAGGTCACGGTGATGGGAATAGTGACTAGAGCTTTAGAACTATGGTGACCTAATGTGAACAGACTAAAAAATGTAAAACTGTGCAAGTGGTGCTTTTAGAATACTTTTAGAATGAAACCGCATGGGCCATCACAACTTACTTGGAGTAAACTATGCATGTGTAGTACTATAAATGCATGGTGTTATTAAATGTATTTACAAACCAAACTTGTAAATCCTTCCCAAAATTATAATATAAAAAGTCCTCATTTCCCAGGAGGTATTCTAAAAATTTAAGCATCAGCAAACAGTAAATCTGCAAAAGTAAAAATTTGGCCTTTTAAAAATTTCAAAGCTGTTGCAGGCCTACCAATATTCATATTATTACAAAAACTTCAGTTATCAATGGAGAATTTTATAGGCTAAAACAGCCAAAGAAGCTGGTGCCTCTGTAAATGAATAATTCGAAACTAATGAATAATCCTTTCCTTCAAGGTTGCAGGTAAAACGTTTGTACTGCCTATAGACCTCCTATGCCAGTGCACTATTCTTGGACCGTAGCCCGATACACATAAAAACAGGTTGTATACAGACGTGGCACATGTAATAGGCCTCTGAACTCGAATCAAAAAAATATGGGACATTTGATCTTTTAGTAAAAATAGATTCATTATGATAGTAAGTGTGATGCTTCTTTTAAAAAAAATCAGTAATACTTAATGGATTACGAAAGAATCATTTAAATGCATAGAGCAATACTGATAAACCAACCAAAATTTAAGTGCATATCTTTCGATGTAAAAAGAAATATTAAATAATGACAAAATAGGAGTTTCATGATGATAGACTTTCATCATTTGCTGAGATTTTTTCCATAATGAAACAAAAAGAGAACTCCAACTCAAGAGTAACGCAAGTGATTAATTTTTAAAAAACATAACCATTAGTGCTATAGAAATTCCCACAAACAAGTGAAATTGCAATTACTCCAAGCTTGAATAAAAATTTATAATTACTCAATTGTTCAAATAGAGACATTTGTAAATTAATTTAAAAATCATAAAAATTTGATAAGAAAAATACTGCATGGGTATGACCAAAAGAAATAAAGCTTGCAACAAATCACCCTTCAATTAAACTCAACATAACAAATACATTTTACTTCAGAGACAGTAAAACAGTAGGAGTAAAACTAGATTCCTTTCATTAAAAACATTAATTCCATTCTTTTTAACAATCTGCAAATCAAACAAGAAGAGTGTTTAGCTCCTCCTTATTTGCAAGTAGATACCAATGTTTGTACCAGAAAAAGCTGAGGTATCAAGTTGAAAACATACATTTGAGGCACTGCCACAATTCACTGAAGATACTCCTAAACAATCACCATCGCTGTCAACACTGAAAGAATATTTTTCTAATAATATTCAAGAGACAACTCCATAATTTCTTATTGCTGCTTCATAATAAGATCCTTCTCATACTTCAATCAATACAATGAAAAAGACAAACCGATCTTGGAGTAGACGCTGGTTGCCGTAGGTGGACCTGCCAATGCCAGCATGCCTGATGATGATGCATGTGTCAACAACTTTACCAAACCCCCACTGCTCTCCCTTCTGTCCAGTTCAACCAACGATTCTCTAAAGCTGCCTTCGTGAAGAGCATTCTCATCTACTTTTTCTTGGCGCCTTTAGTTTTCTTCTGAAAAATGATAAAAATATCAATAAAGCATGTTTGTCAAGCACAAATTTCTATCAACAGCAAGCTATATATAATGCCCTTTACAATCTATATTAACCCAGCAGACCTTAAGGCATTCTGAAACCATCTCAGCTCCCTGGGAAACATACAGTGCAAGCTGCCACTTAACAGGCGCTAAAGAGCAAAAAATGTAGGCTACTCTTTTGTTTTCATTCGATACCTCAGGAGACGTAATAACAAGAAAAAGCATTCTCACTTTCCTCGGAAGCTAGTAATGCAAGGCAACAGTAGGCTATACGATGACAAAAACTCAAACCTAGTGACTTGGCTAGATCTCTTCTATGGAAACTTTGAGAGTTCTACATCTCGTACACTGGATGTTTTATACATATTTGTCTTAGATTTTTTAACCCTGGATCTCACACTAGCATAGACTACACAGAGGAAAACGAACATGATAACCCCGATTCAAATCATGGTCTTTTGATGTTGTAATCTTTGCCCAAGGGGTGAAGTGACGACACTGTGTTTTGTCTTCTTTGTTTTTCTAAAGAAAAATGTGAAAGTGATGAGCCAGGGCCTGTGTCTCAACATGCAATCTAATGTCCTCTGCTTGATCACCAACATCGCAGCAGCCTATCAAATGTGAAATTTCGACAGCACCTGTGATGCAATGTTTATGCTCTTCCCCTGTCAAGCAGAGAAAAGAACTTCGACCTCAGCATTGAATGAGCATCTGCATCTCCCTGCTGGGACGTTGTGTCCCCCTCAACCCAGGTCGGCCCCAACAAGCAGGGCCAAAGAGGCCTGCCCCTGAATTAACCTACATCATTACAAGGGGCATAAAACCAAACCAAACCAAGCAAAATATTATATATGAGCAGTTCCTAAAAGTTCGTATTCCTGGAGCCCTACTCTTTATAAAGAGTATTTATAGAAAAATAAAAGCAGAAAGCCACATAAATTTGGTGTCTGTGATTCCAGCATAGGTCGCTGATAAACCGAGAGAAAAATCAGATCAATAGGAAAAGCGGTTTTAAAAATTTCTGAAGAAATGTGTCAAATTTTCG
>JAUKPP010247816.1:0-13010 GCA_032273245.1 Phyllaplysia taylori | reverse complement strand
TTTGGAATGGTTCTGGGCGCCGAAATGACCTTATAGAGTTTATGGAGCCCTAAAACCCTAACCAAAACAAAAAAACACCAGAGACGCCAGTTGCAACACTGAAGAGACACATTGCAACACTTGAGCGAGCCTACTCCCCATTTGTAAGTGAGGTCAAGAGACTTGTGACAGCACAGCCACTTAATTAATATGTCTAATATTCTATTGTCTGTGGTAACATACATGTTAACAATAAGGGCGCATGTTATATAGTATATAGCGTCGGCCTACGTTTACTTGAATCTGGTTCTTAATACTATTATGTTAAGAAAACAAAAACAAAAAATATGCCTGATTCACCTCGTCAGAACAGATTCGAAGTCATGCCTGGCCTGGAAAAAGAATTGAACACGAACCTGACACGGGCGCCCCTGACCTTGGATATTTCCTTCATTTTGATTGACTGTTGTCTTGAGGTCAAATTCGATATTCGAATTCATCAAATTCATACTCTCAAATCTTCGTGTTCGAAAACTCGATGTTTTTTGGATTCGACATATCGAATAAATAGGTCAATAAATAAAACGCTCACGCAACAACCAAGGGTAGTCACTCTGTTGTTACTGTTGTCTCCGTCTAGACTTCTCTCCCCCTCCCTGCCCGTTGTGAACGCAAGGCAACAACTGAGAAAGAACAACGACGCGAAAGTTCTAGGCTATCATCATTTTGTGCACGCTGGCACGCTGTTGTGCCGGGTTAAAGAGTGTCTTACGGTCGATTTTGATTTTTTACGCTAATTGGAAATAAACTCAAAGAAATGGCATCTACTGAAGCTGAGCCGATGGAATCTGCGAATCCTGTAAACGGAGTAGACCTCACTGAGGCCCAGGATGGTGGGATCATCAAGGAAATTTTGCATGAAGGCGAAGGCGATGAACGACCTGCGAAAGGGGACCGGGTTGTTGTACATTATGTTGGAACACTGCTAGATGGCTCGAAGTTTGACTCCAGCAGGGATAGGGGAGATACTTTTGCGTTTAATCTTGGAAAAGGTGGGTACTTGAACTTGAGGAATTTTCCTTCCTCACACTTCCTGATGAGTTTATTTAGGCCCTAGATCTAGACTCCTACTCCTAAGTAAGAGGCAGAGGCTAGATCGAGAGGCTAAGTAACTTAGCCTTTTAATTGACTTAAAAGGTTTTAGTTTAATATCCAATCTAAGTTGCTCCAGTTTCGTCCACTTTAGATCTGGCGCCCATTAAGACTTAAAGATGCCCGCACACGCGCTTTGCGCAGTGTCATAGCGACAACAACTACTAGAAATCTAGATCTAGTGAAGCGCGTAAGCCTATAGATTCTATGTCCTATGTCATGTAAGCATAGCAAGCAGTGCGGCATGCCTGCTCCATGTTTATGCCTGCCTTTGCTAAAATCTGTCAAAGTTATCAATGTATCATATTTACTGATTATATAAAATCCTATCGTATTTAGTTCCAAAGCATACCCAGCAATCACAAGTTACTCGCATTCTGGGCGCCTCAGTTTTTCGCACTTCTAGCAGACGACTTCCTTTCCCAGCAACATTCCCTGTAACGCAAACAGTAGAACAGCGATAGAAAGCCCATATAGCATGCATAGAGGAAATTTCCTGTCACAAGTAAAAATTCACCAAAACTCAAAGAATGCGATTATGAATAATATTGTAGTGGCTCATGCTGTCGTCAAACTTGTATCAATACCCGAGTACTATGAAAACAATGCCTCTCTCTTCGCATCTTCGTATAGCGTTGTGCAAGGAGATCCCATTGCATATAGGCCAAAAATAGATTCAAAATTTCCTTCGATGCACTCGGTCATTGGTGTTGCACACTCTTTGATTGCAGTAATTTCTTTTGGTTGTTACACTTTTATTACTTATATCTAGGAAACACGTTGTAAACGGTCGCCTCCCTTTAAGAATGTAGGAATGCTTCAGAAGATATCCTTACCAAGACAAGTTCGATAACATCCAAGCTGATCTGAAGAGAAAGAGGAAGACTGCTCATTTATAGCTGTGTAAGATTTGTGATCTGTTTGTCCCTCTCTGGCTCCTGACAATGAGGCGTTTTTCTCAGATCTCAAAATTTTATGTGACGACAGCCAGGTGCCAAAAGTATTGTTGTTGGACAATGAGTTCTCAGCCAAAAAAAAATGTGATGAAGTGAGGAGTGAAGACTGAGCTCACAGCATAACTGTCAAAAGGCTTCGCATTTTGTGACGGAATGAATTAGATATTTAATAGGTTTGCTGCCGTGGAAGAAAGAAGGATCAGCCTACCGGGTAATCTACAAACAGTAGACACATAGTTGTTTTGCTTTAATGACTTCTTTAAAACCTATTTCAAATAACCATTCATATAGTTGTTTTGCTTTAATGACTTCTTTAAAACCTATTTCAAATAACCATTCATTGTTCTACCATAATTTATGCTTTCTCTTATTTAGAGGGCAAACTACGCCCCTGGCGACAACAACGAGGTTTGCTCAGCATTTCACGGTAGGCCTTGCCCGCTACGCGAAAATAGAGCATGTTCTATCTTTGCAGGCGTGCGGCGCTCGAAAGGCTAGCCAACACACCTGCACTGCCCTCCATACCGCCAAAGAGACACTTCTGGCTGCGCTGTGGCATGCCAAGTGTGTACTGTAGTGCTGGCGAGCTTGCCGGCACCGCCCAATATAGTGCAATCTTGCACAGCACCAACTGAACAGACGAAATATATATATAAATATAAGAATGCGCAAGAATAGCTAGGTCTTATACAGTTTACCACTAGATATCTAGATTCCCATAAGGTGGGCGAAAATTGAAGCAAGATTGCATGTTCACTTATAGTTTCAATGGCATAGAAACCTACTAATGAATGGACATGAATTTTGACGGGGTTCTTTTTTCTACTTAACATTATATTATATTCCTGTCTTCTATGTTAGGCACCTTGTTTATGATCATAACTTCATGACAGTTAAATTCAAATCTAGATTTATTTTATTTAAAACAAAATAGAAATGTATTGAGCTGTTTTTTCGATAAAGGGGGCAGATTTGCTGCCTCAATGCTCTGCGATAAAAATAACCCTGACCCCTGGGTTTTCCCAGCATAAATACAGAGTATGGGACTAAACTATTGTACATTATAGCTTTACTGTATGCATGCTGGTCAAACTTCACATACTGGTGTGCAATGGTCGATAGGTGTATTTGATTACATTTCTTCAATTTATTCCACAAAAATCTTTTGAAAAATACTGGCCAAAAATATGAGACAAACAAATGCGAATGGGAAATGGCAGTAAATTAGACCCGTTCAACATTTGCACGAAAATGTGTGGTAGGGAATTACGTAGTGATTAAGATTTTCATCCGACCTTAAGTTTTCATGATTAAAAAAGAAAACTCAGAAAGAAACAGCGTAGTGCACACAGATGATATATTTTGTGGTGGTACATGGAACAGCCAGACAGAAAAGAGAAGAGAGAGATAGAATCAAGATGGACAGACAGGAGAGAAACTATATTGTGGAGAAGTATGTTGGTACTGGTATCCCTACCTGTCATTCGGGAGACTGGAGTTCGATTCCCCAGCAGAGGGGATTCTTTTATTTGGTTAGAGAGAAACGGAATCATTGAGAAGAATTGATAGACACAAAGAAAGACTGAGAAAAGTATGCATGCACCAGAAAGACCTACAGAGAGATGGATACTATTATACCAGAGGGAAATTAGTACTATCCCAGCAACGAATGGGGATCTGCACTAATTAAAAGGAAAGAAAAATAGGGGAATCTTTCATTGAATGAAAACACAAAGAGCTTAAAGTGAAGAGAACATTACATACATGAAATCATAGTTTGCGACAGTTTTTGCAATCAAATTCATTCTCAAAGCACCAGCAAAATATGTAGCTAGAAAGATATAATATAGAGACACTCCTGGGAGTAATTTTCTTAGAAAGTAAAATTACCTTAATATTTTAATTTATATTCTCTCTTTTTCAGGTCAAGTAATCAAAGGTTGGGATGTAGGTGTGGCATCAATGAGGAAAGGCGAATTGGCCAAGCTGACATGTACAGCTGAATATGCATATGGAGAAGCTGGCTCCCCTCCAAAAATCCCCCCTAATGCCACCCTTGTTTTTGAAGTTGAGCTCTTCTCCTGGCAAGGTAAGAGAAGTCGTTTTTGTATTATCTTCAGTCAGCAACTTTAACAAATGAGTGTTTTAGGCCATTGACAAATTCTGTCATTTTCACTTGACCAAATTGCGAGTTACCATAAGGAATGATTTATTGGACAGTGCTTTTTTCCTTGTCGTACATGTTAAATTGAAAGTTGTTTAACAGACTGGTATTACCTAGAGCTACACAACGACGATGTATCTGTCTGCCTTTGCACAACAAAAATGTCGGAACAGAGTAGTGCAATTTATTTTGAGGTAGAAAGTTGTGTTGTCAAGATTACTGGCTATTCTATTATAACTTATTTATTTCTCTAATACTGTTATAAACTTTTCTGCAGGAGAGGACGTTTCTCCTGGAAAGGATGGAGGTATCATCAGATCAATACTCTCTGAGGGCACAGGTTTTCAAAGTCCAAACGACTACGCATCTGTCACTGGTGAGTTTTTGCTTGACAGGGCTAGTCTGCATTAAAAACTTTATATCAATGTCTGCTTAATGCTTTATTGCAGTTAGGATAGAGGGCAATGAAATTTAATGCCAGTGTAACAACTCATAAATTCATGCTCAAGCTTTTTCATCCCAGGGAGCAGAGGTGATTGAAAAATTGTTGAATATTGTTTACTAAGTTGCTTCATTTTTTCATGTCCCTGTTTATGCAATATTGCACTGACATGGAATTCCCCATTTGGCACTTCAGATTTAGTTAGTCACTGCATGTTCTTTCATTTCATCTTTTCTCTCTTTTTTCTCCATTTTAGTCTTTGGTCCTTCTGGCAGATTTGATATAGCCACGTTTGTGTTTGCTGGCTTTGGTTTTATGTCCATTGCAATAGTAATACTTGTAGGTGGGCTGCTTCAACCCTTTCCCGTCATGGGAAACAACATTACAATAGAGAAAAATGCTCAAAATTTAAATAATGCCTGATGTGGACTTCGACCTCAGAGATGAGCAATAGGGGAAGAGCTGAAACATTTACACCACAAATGACTGTCAGCCATTCTTTCTTCCTTTTACTTATAAATATATACTTTTGATGCACGTCAAATCTGATAGTTACTCCCAGGGTTCTTGTGCTAAAACTTTTGTGAATTCTCCCTGATTATTTTTTTGTCCGTACAATGTTGGATTATCCAGCACCTTAAGGTAGCCTAAAAAAATAGACTTGCCCTCACTCTTGGTTGTTGAGCAGTTGTGCTCTCTGAAGTCAGTAGTCCTCAGAGTCCTGTTCCACCATGTGTAAACTTCCGATCCATGGGACAGACATGCTTTACTTTGTTGTTTCATATTAGTCTTGATTGCTTCTGTTGTCACACCGCTATCTCTTTGCACCAGCGTCTTGCCTATCGTGCAAAAGACCCAAGTTTGATCCTACACGTAGGCGATTTGCATTTTTCTGCTTGGTTTTGTCCTTCTCGGCCGGGGTTGACCGTGACAGCCAGGATCAAAGTAACCCATCTCTTAAATGACCTTACAGAGTATTGTAAGGAACGTCATAAAACTGGTAACCAAACCAAACCGTAACTCTTTACAAAGAACACAAGTTGATCCGTGTGCTTCAATGCTTTCCCATTTCCGACCAGTCCAATCCGGCAGCTCTTAATATTGGTTTATCTCAATTGATTTAATACTTGTTATCCTAACTTTTGTTTATAGTATTTCTTTTTTGTTTTTTGTTTGTCTTTTGCACGGTTTCTTCTCCACTAATTTTGGTCATCTTTCTTTTCCAAAACTGGATTTTTCTAGTGAATTTCATCTTTTCCTACTGTTATTATTATTGTACTACCCGTTTCTATTTTGTATAAAAAAGAATGCCAGAGTTGCAGGTATATAAAGCATTCCGTTTTTATGCTTTGAGTATGATTGCTATGTAGAATAGTATCACTACCATACTGAATGGCACGGAATATGCAAGAGTTAGTAAATATATTTGTCTTTTCCGAGAAGTCTGCACCAGAAATGTCAAACATTGCAAGGCATATTTTTATACGTCTGATATTGTGTTATAGAAACTAGGTGTCTACTTTGCTCATATTAATCTCTGATTTACACCTCGGCATATTGTGTTTCAGTCAACTACTCAATCAAATACAATGGAAAAGATGTCTTTACGGAGTCGTCAGTGAGTTTCACACTGGGAGAGAGTGATGATCCAAAAGTTACAAACGGTCTTGAGGCCGCAATAAAGAAAATGAAGTCAAAAGAAAAATCTCGGTTCACTGTGGCTCCTCAGTACGGTTATGGCATGGAAGGGAACAAGGAGCTCGGCATTCCAGGGGAGGCAACACTTGTGTATGAAGTGGAGTTACTTTCATTTGAAAAGGTAAGTTTTATCACCAACTTGATATGTGATTTACACCTTGTGTGAAGCAGATATTTTGCACTGTGTAGGTTTGTAGGGTATATTGTAGTGTTTTCACCACCATGTATCTTGTGCAATAAAGTGACAATTTCAATTTATTCTGAATAAAAATCTGGATAACTTAAGGATGTGTTTTAAAGAGGAGGGGGGGGGGGAGTTGAGTGGCATATAAAGGCTATTTAAGTGCTAGAAGGCTACAAAGTAATTTGAACAGGAATAAAAATTTGAGAGCGAAGGGGGCAGACCATGTTAGATCTGGTTTGTAAGGTTTTTCCAACATTATCATGACAAAACAGGACTCCTGACTCCTAGTGATTATTTTTATTACTGTTACGTTTTTTATTTTTTGGGATTGTTTTTTTTTCATTCATTGCCGTATTGAATTTGAAATGCTGAGTGTGTATTTACAATATTTATCGTATGATGCTTCTAATAAGCAAATGTTTTGATGGTGTGTAAAAACTCGACAAAAATTGTTTGGCTATACGTGATAGATATTACTTTTATAGATTATTAACTGAAATGTATTATTTCAGGGAAAGGCTGTGTATGAAATGGACAATGGGGAAAAGCTTGACCAAGCAGACATCCGGAAAGCAAAAGGAACAGACTTCTTTAAGGTATACTTGCACACTTCTTTAAGGTATACTTGCACACTTCTTTAAGGTATACTTGCACCTCTCCCAAAAAAGGTTTATTTGGTTCATTTGGGTGTTTTAAGTCACACCATTGTCAGTTTATGGGAACTTGGAAGTGAATATTAAGGTTTTCAAGAAACCCATGTGTGTATATCTTGAGAGAATAAATCATCAGTTGCAGATCCTCAAATAGAGAAAACACCCTCTAAAGATTTTAAAAGTCATTCTAGTCATTTAGAAGTTTTTGGTTGTTTTTTTCATAGCAGTGTTAGAATCTATTTTCATATCCAAATGCTTTGATTTTAGTTATGTGGGAATCTCAGTCTCCATATCTGCCAACATGTGCACACGACTTCCAGGGATTTACATTGACAAAATCAAGGATATTTCTAAGAATAGATTTTATAAAATTTTTGCATTGTGTAACTTTATGCGATGTCCACCTTTATCACAAAAGAGAGATCCAGTTCTATACCAAAAAGTGGGAATACCATTTATATACACAGACTTACCAATTTACACGAACAGAAGCACTTTCACTTTTACTTTATTTGTACTAAGGCTTTGGTACATTGGTAGGTTGCTAGGTCTATCCAATTTGCTTCTTTCATGATTCTTTTAAAAAAATTTTTTTACCTGATTGTAGTCTGCTATCAAAATCTGGGACCTCAGTGTCTAATCCGGGGTTTTCATTAAAAATCCAGGAAAATTCCGGATTTTTCGGGAGGGCTGACAGGCGTGAGCCTCCTTGCGCCTTAGAATTTAACCACCACCTTTTCCACAGTTTAAAGGGAAGATAAGTAGGCTTTCTATAGCTGCCATTTGCTGATAACTCTAAATGGCCAAAATGTGACTTATGACTCATTTGGACACGTTGCAGGATATTATCCTAAGCAGCTTGTGATGACATTTTCCTATGAAAGCTGTGGAAAACATCTGCAAAATGACATTAATGGGGGCGCACAAGTCAGTGAAAAAAGTTATGGGCATTACATGTTTCGCTTAATTGTCTCAAGTTTGACAGAAGTGAATTTCTGTTAAACTGATAATTGGCTGCTGAAAAAGTAGGAATGTCCAGCAGTTGGGGATCAGCAAAAGTCAAGTAAGTTAATCTAATACATTGTGTGTTATAAAGAGCCTGCAATGCTTTCCTTGTCCAAATCTTGATTGTTGTTTTCATGCCTTTTCGTTTTCTTTAATCAGACACAATGGCCTGCTAATGCTTTAGACATGGCCTTGCCTTAGGATAGCTCATAGGATTAGAAGTCAGACATTTGTTCATGTGAAGTTTTTGGGTTTTTTTCCCTCTCCTCTTCTGGATTTTTCCAGAAAGGGCTGACAGAGAAGGCTCTTGAGAACTACAACACAATCCTAGACTACCTGGACAGTGAGTCGACCCTGGATGGTGAGGAGAAGACTCGGCGGGATGCTCTTGTCCTGGCAGCTCGACTCAACTTAGCCGCCTGCCAGCTGAAGCTTGGGGACAGTGCCAGCGTGATTGAGCACTGCAATGAAGCACTGGAGATTCAGAAAGACAATCCAAAAGCTTACTTCAGGAGAGCGCAGGTGAATATATCAGTTGTTGTTTTCTTTTTCATTCATTTTCCACACCTATCGATGCTATATGTATACTGAGCATCAAAAGTAACTGGACACTTTTGGATCAAGATAAAGTCCTGATATTTGTGAACAAACCTCTTGTGTTTGGTATCAAATTGAAGGAAATCTATTAAGGAATCTGAAAACTCTGAAAATAGCAATTTTAAAGTTGAATTTAACAATTTTGGTAACAGACAACGGCCATGAATAAAAAAGAGTAAAAAATCAATCGTACAAATTTTGACAATTTCTAAGGTACTGAAAGCACAGTTTAACGACAGAAAGGTAGAGTAGGAAACAAATTAAGGCACTGGAAGAAGCAAACAATGTCCAGATAAAACAAACAGAAATATTCAAAGATATCCATTTTTTTTGCACGCATGCGATGAAGGTCGATTCAAGGAACACTACCTTGAGGTTCAGTACACCTTTTGCTTGGCATAAGATTGATGTTTTCAGCTACACGTGGATGAAAGACAAGTTCAAAGTGTTATTTGGGGATGATGGCTTCGAATCTGATGACGAGATGCCCCATGGTACAATTAAAATCGTGGGCTCCAAGCAAATCGTTTCGGAGGTGGACTGTCATGGTGTGGGCATGGTTAGCACTAACCACAGAACAGAACTCGTGACTGTCGTGGACGGTAGCGTAAAGGAGAAGACTCACATCAACACCATCTTAGCAGAGCATGCCATGCCCATCTCCAACGTTCACAGAGAACTTGAGTTACTGCTACTTGACAATTCAAGGCCGCATTCAGCCATTCTCACCTAGAACTTTCTACAGACTCAACGATTCGGTGTTTTGGAGTGGCCTTATCTTTCACCCATCGAGCACAACTGGGTTGGCGTGTGAATATTAGGAGACGACGGATTTGAACCGTACAAGAACTGAAATATTATGCCCTAAAAGAATAGTATGGGGCCATATCCCAATATTTCTTCACAAAATTGACTCATTTCTTAGGCAGTTGCTTTTCGGATATGCTTAGCAATGGTGGGGGCCATACATGATTCTGACAGTTGTCACACCGACCAGCAAATGCTTAGATTCTCTTCTTTTTATCCTCTTTTTGTGAACAAAAAAAAATTTTGTTTGAGTGCAATTAAGGGACACCTCTCATCTTTCTCTTTGGTGATTCTGAACTTTGATTTCTTCTTCCAGCGCTTTAATTTGTTTCCAATTCTTCCTTTCCGTATTTGAACAGTGCTTTCAGTACCTTAGAAATTGATGTCAAATTTTGTATGATTGATTTTTTACTCTCTTTATTCATGGCTGTTGGCTGTTACCAAAAGTGTTGAATTCCACATATTGCTATTTTAGATTTCTTAATAAATTTCCTTCAATTTGATACCAAACACAAGAGTTTTTTTCACAAATATTGGGACTTTATCGTTAATCCAAAAGTGTCCCATTAGTTTTGATGCTCAGTATGTAATGTAATTCAAGGAACTGAATACTTCAATTCAGCCTAAGTGATATACAGGGTGTTTTTTTTTATATTGATCGAACCTGAACTGAAATAACTCGAAGACGGTAAAAGATAGAAACATTCGGTTTTCTATCAATTAACCCTCTTCCATTCAATTTTTTTCTGGTACCAAAATCAACCGAATCCAAGAACCCATTGTGCGACAGTGCCGGTTTGCTCGAATAGACCCCGATTTTCATCACGCAGAAATGACGCTAATACTGTATTTACAAGTGTATCTTGTGCATTTACAAGGCAGTTCGTGCGCTTGCAGCTTTCAGAAAATTCTGAGTACAGAAAGAAAAATACAATTCAAAACTTACTCAGAACTTGGTATAAATTTTTATAAAGTGTTAACTGTTATGACAACAAAGATAGTAAGAGCTGGATTTGCAATGTGCATGATGCCCGATCAATGAAAAAGATGATTTCATTCATTTGATACCACCAGAGACATCCATCGCTTACTAGCCTCAAACGATAAAACACAAAATTCTTTTTCGTTAAAATATGAAGCCACAATTTGGTGGACATTATTCCTTTTTGAAAAACAGCTTTAACTATCTTTTTGTTGCCTCGCGATGTTTTTCTAGCAGTCCTTCTCTTTGGTGTACCAGTGCGCTCTTTTGACGCCATGATCTAAAAATGGCCTTGTTCCGTAAACTCCTTTCTAAAATGCCATCTCTATCAATATAAGTATCCCAGACAAAACTTAAATGGCCAGAGAATAGTATGCAGAAAACCGTTTACTTTTATCTCTTACCGTTTTAGAGTTATTTAAGTTCAGAATCGATCAATATAAAAAAAACACCATGTACTTTCTCTCAGCAGGTGGATATGGATGCAGATATTCTTGAAGATATCATGTGAACTACATGAGATTTAAACTTGTATCTTGTGCAATTAATGTCGGAGAGCTTAGTTTTGAATGACATATGATATAATAATAAATTAAATTTAAATGTTGAAAATATTTTCTACATGATTTTGGTGATCATTTCAGCTGAAATTGACTTTGTCAGTCTGTGTTTTGATTGTAACCCGAGCAACTTCTCCTGGGTCGTACCTTGGGATTACACATATATTCTTGTCACTTTAAAAGGTGATTATCCATATTTTTGCCCTTAAATGATTCTGAACAAGTTGTTTTGGGGTTTTTTTATTCTGCATAAGTTAAGTATTTATGGTCTGTTGTTGTTGTTTTTTCTTATTTCAGGCACACCAAAATCGGAAAGATTATGATCTGGCCATAGAAGATTATCAACAAGTAATAACTCTGGAACCATCCAATAAGGCTGCAAAAAATCAAATGACTCTTTGTAAAAGAGAACAGCAAGCTGCCTACCAGAAGGAGAAAAAACTGTACGCCAACATGTTCAGCAAAATGACGCAACAGGACACCAAGGTGGGGGGTAGGTCTTCATCTTTTTTAGTTTTAACTTTTGAAAAAATCCCTTTGTTTATGTAATGGCGCAATCTTAGAGTAAGTGCTGTTTACTGCAGGAATCAATGATTCTACTCTCCTTAGTTCCCAAAGGTGCAATAGTGTACAGATATTTTGAACGCCTTTGCATATACTCCCCTCGAGGGAAGACCTTGCTTGCTACACCCACCCTTCATCATGTGCAATCACTTTCGTATTCCTCATGTATGAACACAAATATAACTCATACTACAAGTGCATTGTCTCATTGTATTGTATCCGCTCACATTAGCCCATTGTGGCAAACTTTGTGTGAACTACATGTATTTCACCAAAGTTAAAAGTTACTGCATCAGGACGACATCAAAATGATGTGACATACACATGATTCAGTCCCTAAGTCAATGACTGCATTCACTATGTCCAAGTGTTGTATTGATACAGGCCGTATATAGCTCAATGGCTGCTTTGCTCTTAGCTGTCATGCAGGTCGAGATGGGTCTTAAGATTGCATTGCACTCTGGCAGTTTTATGTGGCCAATGTTAAGGCTCTCCACTGCTGGTGTACACAGCTAGGCTGTCGGGGCTCTCAAGGTTGTTCAGACTACGGTACTAGATAGCTGCATCACACAGCGGTGAGAGCAACAAAAATGCATTTACGTCCCATCCAAACCAACACTGGCCAGTGCTTACCATCCACCCTTTTATGCAATCACTTCATCATATCCACAGCGTAATGCTCACAAAGTATATGTTAAACTGGCATCTGCGGTGTAATGGTTATACTGTTTGCCTACAACGCAGAGGAAGGGAGTTTGATTCTCACTTTGGATGGGCGAGGAGTTTTCGTGCCTCTGCTGGGACGATCATTTCTTTTTTTTTGTTAGTTTGGCTTATGCCCCTTGTGTTGTAGCGCTGTTCAGGTATTGTACAAAGGATGATTCAGCAAGTGCTTTGGCAAATAAATTTAGCATTTTGTAAAGTTTAGGGAGGTTGGAGGGGGGAGGGTGAACGTGGTGCATTTTACTTTTTCAGCTTGTGATTTTAAATCACATTCTTGCTTTGAAAAAAATTGGAGATTGTCCAAAAACAAAACTAAGCTGACAGTAAGTATGGCTCTTTTTTGAGGATTCTCAAATTCATAACCATTATAATGTAATGCTGACATTATCCATAAAATGAAGCTGCATTCAAACACAAACGGTTTTTTTTTAACCCGTTGTCACTTCCAGAAGAAACTTTCTGCAACTGGGGCTCTCGTGGTCTAGAGGTTAGTGGTGTCTGCCTCTCATGCCAATGGTCGTGGGTTCGATCCCCGGACGGTGCC
>JAUKPP010247805.1:0-11891 GCA_032273245.1 Phyllaplysia taylori | reverse complement strand
CCCCCCCGCCCCCCCCCCCCCCCCCCCCCCCCCCCCCCCCCCCCCCCCCCCCCCCGGGGGTTGGTGAGGAAGGGGCGGAGGCATTTAATTAATCTGGTTAGGGTTTGTGTTTAATGCATTTTCACATTATAGAGGTAAGACCTCGATAAATAGTGTACCTATAGCCTACGAGAAAACTTCGGTTCCGACAAGGTGGAGTTGCCAGCTTAGAGATAGATCTCTAGATCCACAAACCACCTAAGTCAACATCAACTCATACGTTCTTCTTTGGTTCTAAACTTACTATGGGACCGTTTGCTTCATCGATTAGATGTCGGCTCTTCTGCCAGGGCAGTGTCGCTCTCAGCCCGGGTTGGCCCTGATAGACAGGGTCGAAGTTGCCTGTCACTTAAACACAGTGTGGCAAGTGACCTACAACCGAAAACCAAAACCAAAGCTTACCACAGGGCATGCAGATTAACCTACGACCAAACGTATAAAACCTCAGCACAAGCGACGCAAATAGTTATCAAAATGTAGAGACAATAATGATATTAGCAATAAAAATAATGTACTGATAATATAATTCATTTATGGTAAAAACTCACTTGAAAATCCCAAAATGACGGGCAGGCATTACCCACATATCCACTCTCTTCGAGCTCAGTGATAAAAAAAAAAGACCGGAGTGGAAAAAAAAAGAAAATGAAGGGGAAAACACGTCATTTGTGAACACAGCACGATTTTTTGCACGCCGCTCAGTCGAGTGCCAGCGAATCAGTAACACAGCCAGGCCTTGTGACAGTTAAACGAATTAGTTTGACTAAACTATGGTTGTTTCTTTTGTTGTTGTTTTCTTTTTAAAACCCAGCGTAATATCTTTTTCTGCAACCTCGCCCTTTTTCTTTTTTCTTTTTTTCCCTTCCAGTTATGTGCCTCAGACAATGAGCAAACTTTGTCCTGCTCAGTGGTGTGCTGTCTTGTAAAAGGTCTGTCTTACCAAATATTTGTAAAGTGAATGCTCGACATTTTGAGTTAAAGACGGTGAGATGAAGTCACGCTTTCGCCTCGTAGAAATTTGGACATAGTGCAAGCTCATGACTGTCCAAGTTAGTGCAGTCGTTATTTTTGTTTTATTGTCCTTGTGAGGGAGGGGAAGCAGAATAGCAGCCATTCGTGTTGTTTCAAAGTAAATGTATCGTTTCATCGAGCATCGTTGTTCTTGTTCATAAACTTAGCTCAAAGTTCACAGTCTGGATGGGCATTGATAACAAAGGAGATCTTGGGTGAAGGGACAGGTTTCTTTTGCTTGTTCGGCATGTTGTTATGTCCAACTTCTTTTCTTTTTTCACATTAAGGGGAGGAGGTGGGGGATGAGAGACTTGAAACGTAGCAATATCGACAATCAACAGAGACTGTAAAAATCGACCTTTCCATGTGGTAAAGACCAGGCTAAAACAGCCAAAGATGCTGGCGCCTCTACAAACTTTGAGCTAATTAACTAACTAATGTGCTAGAGATGGATTCTCACACCCAACGAACATTTCTTTCCACTCTTTCCTTCTTTATTTTGCCCTACTTGTGTTGTGTGTTTGTTTGGGTTGGGTTTTTTTAGATTATTGTTTTGCCCATCACGAGTCTTTCAACTCATAAGATTTTTCACAAGGCGAGGAGGAGCAAAATACTCCGCTTACAATCCACGCTTCTGGAAGGAGTTCTGAGCTTACCCAGTTCGCAGAGAATAGAAGTAAATTAAGAAAAAAAAATAGAGTATCTATATAGATTAATTTAAATATAATCCAAACTGGTGTCTGTAGAGTAATCATAAGTCTCCTTAGCCCGCCTCTTAATTGACATTACAGTTTTGTAAGAGGTGTAAAACTGAAAGCAACAAATAAACCAGTTATCTGCAGCCCATTTAAAAACGGCCTCTGCTGTCTGCAAATTGGCAGGACACTATGGTCAACCGTGAAGCATAACAATGCTACTTGGTTTCACCCGTGCGTTTGATGTTTCTGTGGGTAGGCTGTATAATATATCTACTTTCTGTTTGCTTGGGTGAGACTTGGTGTATATGCTTGTGCTTTTGTAGGCAGAGAGAGGGAGAGAGGGAGAGAGAGAGGAGAGAGAAAGAGAGAGAGAGGGAGAGAGAATAGGCAAAGAAGGCGTGGAAGACGAATGTTTGAGCAAGAAGAGTTGGATAGCTTGAAAGGGGGCGAGAGCAGGGTAGGGGGATAACGTATCAAGAGTGGGATAGAGCAATAGCAAAACGGAAAAAAGATTTCTTTAAAAAGTCAAAGCTCCCATGAAGGTTCTGAATCCTGGGATATTTACCAAGAATATTTTGAGTTCTGATGGCTATATTCGTTTTCTTAGTTGATATGGATGTTATTCCCGAAGTTCCACCTATTATGACATTTCGGTTTTGCAGGGGGCGTTAAACTTAAACCGAAACGGGCCAACTTACAACATCACAAGAACACCGATGATGCGTAGGCGCAAACAAGCACAGCCATCACAGATACATCACCTCTATTCCCCAAACACCCATTCTATTTATGTCCTTGACCCCACAACTCTTTACAGCTATTTTGCTCCATCCCCAATGTTGTTACTGTTCAAACAAATAACATCTACATAACGCTGTGAACTCGAAATGCCACAAATTCGTCTTACAACCAGACAAATGATGTGCTTAAACGGGTCTAAGGTGCGAAGACTAGCACGTACACACGGCCTCGAGTGTGAATTCATTTGCGCCCATTGACTGCCGAGCTGCTATCTCCCTCGAATTCCCCTTGCCCACAGGCCGCTATTTCTGGACATCTATGGGGTGCTAGACAATTCCCTATAACAGGTGTTGTTCTGATAATAGACAAGTATACCTGGCTCGTCAAGGAACATCTGCATTCTCTGACCGTATAATCTGCGCATGTAGCACGGTGGTTAGTCTGGTTTGGTTACCAGCTTAACGTCCCTCGCAACATTGTAAGGTCATTTAAGAGACGGGTTTCTTCGACCCTACCTGTCGGGGCCAACCCGGGCTGAGAAGGGTGAATCCCTGCAGAAACACGCAGATGCTTGTCACCACGAGGGATCGAACTCGCGTCTTCCGCATGGTAGGCGGTGCGGTAAATGGACCTGATGTATCACACCTCTTCAGCTTGGTTCTGGTTTCTCCAAACTCCAATTTTTTGGCAAGCGAATGTGAGACAGTTTACATTAAAATTTAATTCAGTGAGTTAAATTTTTTGCTTGGAAAAGATATTGGAAGCTGGGAGAAACAAGAACAAAGCTGGTGACCTAGGGCCAAATCTTAACAGGATGCGACAAGAATAGTTTATCTCTCTGTTAGGATGCAATAAAATATTTTCTCGGCCTTTTAGATAGCCCTGACCGGACCGGCTGGGTCATCAACGAGGGTGCTAGACATTCCAGTACAACTTTAACAGGTGCTGGTGTGATAATGGATGAGTACCCTTGTCAAGTCACGGAACATCTCAAATCTTTGACCATTCAGGCTATTAAATCTACGCAGGCCTTCACTCCCCTCCATTTGTTCACCCAGATATCATTAGGATGGCCTCAGAAGGATGTGATATAGGCCAGCATGTAAACACAAGAAAGGCTGATTCACCCTCGGGAAATCTTCGTTTTGTTTGTTTGTTTGGGGTTTTACCATCCATGGAATCTTCAGACGACCAATGAGTGAACAAACGGCTATAACAGCTATTACAAAATGGAGTCTCCTCAAACAGATTGTTACAATCTTACCAAAAAACCAAACAACGCATGTCAGGCAGTGGTCAGAAATGTTTGTCCTGTATGCTCAATAAGAGGGTTCAAATCCCTCGTAGGGAACACTTTGTAAAAGGGTAAAATAGATTAGCTTTTTTTTTTCTTGTCGAATGTATTGAAATATCCATCTCAATCTTGGCTAGCTCTGATTGGAAAGGTTGAGGTATTCGGCTTCTTAATTAAATTGACCTCTTATTAATAACACTGTTGCAAGCGAAGTAAAACCAACATCAACAGCAATAATTAAGTCCTTTCGTCCACAATCTACACTCTACAAACACTGCTCCTAATTTGTTTCCTTGTATATTTAGGGTTTCATCTGGAGATATTTGCATTGAGGTGCGAGCATGCGCGTCTGCAGCCGAGCGGTAAAGCGCCCACCTACAAATGAGGACTCCCTCCCGGGTTCGATTCCTGGGAGGGTCACTGGGATTTTAGTTTAGTTTTCATGGCTCTGACCCCCGCCTTTTCAAAGACGGAGGTAAAACTCTGAGGGCCCTTCTCTTAAATGACCTTTTATAGTGTTGCAAGTGACGTTAAAGCAAAACCAATCAACCAAATGAATGCACCTTATTGTGAGACAGAGCAGAGCAGAGGCTGTAGACAGTCTGCAGAGAGATATCTTGCCATTCATATGCTTTCACCCTCACCTTTTGAGGAGCGGTGCGGAGCGGAGCATTGGCTGTAGACCATAACCTTAGACCTCTATTCCTGGAGATCAGTGAAGGTGCCAGACGATCCAGTAAAACAGGTGGTGCTGTGATAACACATAGGTTCACAGTCAAGGATACTCTTTCTGACCCTTTAGGCTATACAGCCTGCTCATGACCCTTCCACTACGGAAGATCTTGATAACACAGATCAGATACGTTAAGAGAGACCTCAGCAGGAAGTGCATGTCGAACATGCTGACACTAGATAGTCACTACTACTACCACCAGATGGAATTACCCTCTTGGAATATTTTGACTACCAAAATGAACAAGTAGTTAGAACCGGTTAAATAAACCTAGAGTCTCTTCAAATTTACAACAATAAACAAAACTAGTAGCCTGCGCATATAGAACAGTTGTCATACTCTTCGCCTCTGATGCACACGAACAAAGTTTAAATACCGCTTGGGGTAGATCTTTCCGTAAAGTAGGTACAGAATAAATTATCATAGTTCCTCTTTTTGCTTGGACGCAATTCGTACAGGATTATCCATCTTATCCATGATTACCTCGAACCAGTCAGAGGAGAAAGCTCCTAAGACCATATAAAAATGGACATTGCAGCCAGCGGCATAAAAGCAAAGCTAACAGTAATAACTAAGTCATAAACTAAACGTCCAAGAGAGTGCTGGTACATCAGGTCTGATGTGATGATAGATGAGTAGTCTTGGTTCGGTTACCAGTTTTACGTTCCCTGCAACACTTTAGGCCATTTTGAGAGATTGGCTACTTCGACTCTGCCTGTCAGACCCAACCCGCTCTGAGAAAGAAAAATTCCAGCAAAAAAAACCCCAACAAAAAACAGAATGTCCGCGCGTGGGATCGAACTCGGGTCTCCTACATCATAAGTGAAGAGCCTAACCATTACACCACAGCGCTGGTATGAGTAGTCTACACCTTGCCGGCCAAGAAACATGTTTATCCTCTGATTCTTCAGGCTATGTAGCCTGCGCATGTTGTCCGTGGTAAGGCTATTCGCTTTTCATGTCTTATTATGTGGAAAGTTCGAAACTGGTTTGAAGAATAATATTTTCATAGGGTACGAATCATACTTGATCTCTATTCTTGAATGTTATATCCTGCTCAGCCTTGATTAGTAGAGTAGCCGGACTCTTTAGATATACATTGTTCTAAGGTTATAAAATCAAAACCAGTGGCCCAAGAGCTTTTTTCCCTGGATGTTAATGGCGGCGCTACTATCTAACACGACAGGTGGTCACGTGATAAAAGACGAGTGTGCTTTACCAGCCACCGAAGTACCTTCTCTTGCTCGTCAGGCTATTAACCTTGAGCTTTTTGTACCCGAAATCCCTGTTTTATCTCTATAGTAGACTTTATTGCAATGTTTAAACGGCAATTGTTAGGAACAGTTCCGCCCAAAGAACAGTTTTATACAGCAACGTGCTAGACTGTGGAGATGAAAATAGTGGAAGCTGTGGGCACAAGCTACAGAGTGAGAGTTTTTTGGACGCTATTGTCTTCCCCTTTTTCTTTCTTTCTTTTTACTTCTTTTCTTTCAGGAAGATGAGAAGGGTAGTGTTGGATGTCGGCTAGCACAAGAAGGCTAATGGGTCTACTTCACATCTGACGTTCCAGTTCTGCTTCATTTTTTAGATTATCGGAATGAGAACGTCATAAATGGATCTATGTTTTTCCTCAATCTGTGCTCACAATCTCCGCACCACTTCTCCTCGCAGTTGAGCGCATCTCTGTGCAATATTCTCCATGGTGCAGACAGGTGAGACTTTGCCCAGGCTATCTTTCTAACCGTCTCCCCTTCTCCCCGTAATTATTTTCTCTCATTTCCTTGCCCCTCTCTCTTTGTCTCTCTAACTCTCTCTCTCTCTCTCTCTCTCTCTCTCTCTCTCTCTCTCTCTCCCCCCTCTTTCCTTTCGGTCCCCTTCTCTCTTTCCATTTTTTCCCTCTCTCTTCGATTACCCCGCTTCCTCTCTCTGCCTCTCGCTTTCTCTCTCCCTATTCTCCCTCTTTAGCCCTCTCTCACTCCCTCTCTTCCTCCCTGTGATTCTCCCTTCCTCTTCCTTTCTGCCAGCATCAATGGTACTATAGTTAGGCTTTTCAACTATCACGCAAGAAAAATACTTAGTTCGATTCCCAAGTGGAGGTGAGCCTCGGATTCTTTCTGCCGGGACTCCTCTCAGCCTTGGTTAACCCTGACAGGTAGAGTTAATGTAGCCCGGCTCTTAAGTGACCTTTCAGGTTGCAAGGGACCAAAACTAAACATTGAGCCAAACATATCTCCTTCCATTTTCTCTCCCTCCACTCGTCACTATCCTCTCTCTCTCTCTCTCTCTCTCTCTCTCTCTCTCTTTCTCTCTCTCTCTCTTTCTCTCTCCCTCTCTGTTTCTCTCTTTCTTTCTCACCCTTTTTCTTTATCTCTTTCCTATTCGAATATCTTTTAAATTCTCTGATGATGTGTTTGTCTCAAGGGCAGAACTCCTGAATAAATTAAAGTCGTATCGTTATTCACCAAAGTTTTACTCAACAATCCAGACTGTGCACAGTAACAGAATCAGATGCTGCGGCCAAGTCGTAATATGAGGCTGTTGATAGTTGACAATGAAGACGTTAGATCAGCACGTACGACACATCTTTCCTCACCAGAACGTTTTTCTCATTTTATCTGCAATTGTCGGATAACCTAAAATCTCCCCCCTACATAGACACACACACACACACACAGACACACACACACACACACACACACACACACACACACACACACACACACACACGCACACGCTCACACACATAGCAGACACACACTTTTCTGGCCAGGGATGTATACTAGTAAGAAGGTTCATCGCCGATTTACGGGTAGAGAATGCCCTAATACCCTCCAGTGTTAAAATTATATCACAAATACTCCTCACGTTTTGGGGGGTGATGTGAGATATTTTCTTTGGTATATCCTCCCTGCCATGTTCGCTCTTTTTTTCCTCTTTTTTTCATTACCCACCGCATACATTCCAACATAGCAAAAGACAGAAACACTTCTAACCACAGAGTGGGATTTGGGAACTTTATTACCGAAATGACCTTAATGGTATTACCTGTATCTATTCTGCGTTTAGCTCATGGCTCGTCTAATTTCTACCGTCACTTTATTCCGAGAGACAGATCATCGGATAATAAATTTCCGCCACCACAGACTTTGAAAAAGAGGCTTCTTTTCTCAAACACCTAGATTCTAGATTTTTTTTAAAAACACACTGAGAAGTCTTGCTAGAAAAAAAAGCAAACTCAGAACAAAATCAAACTACCCATTTAGTTGCCATCAATACGAGTTGTAAAAAGAGGAAATTACGTTAGCAGGGATACCGTTCATCTATTCTTTCCTGTAATCTATCTCGACCCCAACCCCCTCCACCCTACCCTCGACAGAAAAAAGGGAGAAAAACATAATATTATAACAAAAGTGAATATGCCCAGTATCATTCTGTTTTCTGCTTTATCCCAGAGTTGTGGTGTCTAGGTGGCCGGCTGAAAGTAAGAAGAAAGGCGAATCCGAAACTACTCACCAGAGAGAACTAACCTGTGTACTTGACTTGCAGCAAACTTCTAACACCACACTTCAATGGTAAAAATAAATTAACTGAGATTCGCAACAACTTCAACGACATAACTTTACACCCCCCCCCCCCCCATCAACACCATTCTCTCTCCCCATCTCTCTCTCTCTCCCCATCTCTCTCTCCCCATCTCTCTCTCTCTCCCCATCTCTCTCCCCATCTCTCTCTCTCTCCCCATCTCTCTCTCTCTTTCTCTCTCTCTCTCTCTCCCCTCTGTGAGTGTGTGTGTGTATGTGTGTGTGTGTGTGTGTGTGTGTGTGCTTGTCTGTCTGTCTGTCTCCTTCTATCTCTTTCTCTCTGTCTCCATCGCTTCCCCCTCTCTATCTCACTAACACACACATTTACAACACGAACACAAAAATACAAGCATGTGCACACAAACTCGCCTCGCACACACGAATTATACCAATTTGCATAACATTATTTTGGAAGTTCGAGTTAAACACTGATTCCAACACAAAAACAAGAACTATACGTCTTTTTTCAAACCATACACTTTATTTAATATTTGAGCTGACTGTAGGCATTAGCACCGGTCTGTCAATTCCAATTACTGTATAAAAACGCTTGCCAACATCACTGACACTTACTATAAATCTTACTATAACGTAAGAAATTAAGCGACAGGAAAATTTTCACAAAATACAGTTACCAGTACAAAAGTCTCTTTGTCATTCATGCAATTTCAAAAGCTAAGAAAGAGAAAAAAGTAATTTTAAAAATTATACGCATTGTTCCATTTTTCTTAGAATAATTTCAACTATTTTCCCTGTGAATAAACTTTGTAAGTGTGTTATATCTGAGCCGTATCGTTGAAAATCTGTGTGGGCAACTTGAATACGTGCTTAGGGCGGGGGGGAGGGGGGGGGGTCTATAGTCTGTTATAATACACTTGTACTTGATCAGTCTGTTATCATACGCTTGAACTTGATCACACACATTCAGCAAAATCCTTTAGAATCCGCCCTAGAGAACACTTGTCTTCTGCAAGCTCCTCCTCGTTTCTCCTTACTTTTCAGGGCTGTCATCTTCGCCCTTGCAGCTCCAACAGAATGGGAGAGCGTTGCACTTTGGTTGTAAGGATCGTTCAGACGAAGCAGAGACAGCAAAAGGCTGATCATTCAGAAAATTCGTTGAAATTATCTCTGCAACTAATGCTTCCCATATAAGAAAAATATGTTGCCATGTCTTGGCTGCGGTATGTTAAGTTCCAAAAATGGACATGTATTCTAAAACCAGGGTTTAAGAGGTTCGGGTGAAAGAAGGGGAACTGCATGTCGACGAGAGTTTGGAGACTATTTTTATGAGGGACGTTTGATCAGCCGAAGAGAGACAATCCCATGTCTTCATCGGATGAGCCATCGTCGTCCGCCTCCTCTTTTTTTTCCTCTGTCTTTGCTGGAGAAACAAGAAAAAATGGAGACTTTATTGTAAATTATGAATAGGAAGGAAACTGAAATATTGATATTCGTTATGATGTTGATTAAAGATGATGACTTCATCAAGGAGGAACATCGCAAATGCTTTGTCTCTTAATACATGTAGGTAGCATTTCTGCTTACTGAAAGTAGGCTACAGGCAAGATTCCATAGTTGCAAATTTCACAAGCGAAGCTCTCCAGGGGAAAAAGCAACCAAAAAAATTATTTTTAAAAATAGAATTTAAATAAATAAATGCATAATAAAAAGAATACGGTAAAAGAAACAAAGGGAAAAATATACCAATGGCTGCCCTTCCATGATTAATTGACTCAGTGCCTCGGGAAAATTATTATTAAGCCAGAATCAAACAAAATCTCGCATTGTATTTGTATTACATGTAAATTAATTTATAATTTTTTTAAAGCTGCTGACGCCTTGAAAATTATGAAACGAGCGCTCAATAATGCAACCATGGAATTTTTTCTCTCGCCGATGTGATTCGTTTGTAGAATTCCTAGAATTCCCAGAGAGAGAAAGAGAGAGAACCGGCGCGGTGGTGTAATGGTTAGGCTCTTCGCCTATCACGCAGAGGACGTGAGTTCGAGACCCACGTGGGGCAGTTTGTTGGATCGAGTATATCTCCGTTTTTCTGCTGGGACAAGGTCCCTCTCAGCCCGGGTTGGCCCTGACAGGCAGGGTCGAAGTTGCCCGTCCCTTAAATGACCTTACAGTGTTGCAAGGGACGTTAAGCCCAAACCATACCAAAGAGAGAGAGGGAGAGAGGGGGGGGGGGGGGTCGGTTGTGAAGGGAAGAAACATCAAGCAATAAGGACTGTAATCGTAAGGGGACACTACACTGCAAAACCAGCCCTCTTTCAATTAAAAGCCATTATCTCCCTTTGGTATTATCATCCGAAGGGACTGCAAAAATACACTAATCTTTGTCCTGGGTTCTGTCGTTGTAAGTTTTAAAAGGAAGAAAACAACCTGTGCTGTCACCTTGGGTTTGGGAGGTCAATTTCTTTATACGCAGGGTGTTTAATTAAAAATTGTGGTGGGGGATGGGGGTAGGGGCGTATTATTGTGATTTTCAAAAGAGATACTATTCTTGGGTGTCTTTCCCCTCCCCCTCTCCGTCTGTCTTTCCTAAGCCATTATCTCTCATCTACACCTGTCACACTCTCTCTCATCTTATCTCTCTTTCTGTGCTCCGCCCCCTTTCTCCTTACGTAAGCTCAGACAATAAAAAGCTTCCCTTTATATACTTTCTACTATACAGCATCATGTATTGTCATAAAATCCACTACATGCATCGGCGCTGTGGTGTAATGGTTAGGCTCTTAGACCTTGCATGCGGAAGACCCCGGTTCGATCCCCGATCGCGGACCATCGGGGTTTTTTTCTGCTGGGATTTTTTTCCCTCTCAGCCCGGGTTGGCCCTGACAGGCAGGGTCGAAGTAGTCCGTCTCTTAAATGACCTTACAGTGTTGCAGGGGACGTAAAACTGGTAACCAAATCACTACATGCCTCTGATGTTTTGCATTCTTCAACATTCTTCATATCTTTTCTCCTCAGTTTGGAGATCAGAGTTCCCTTCCTGGACCACCAGTTCACCAGTTACTTTCTGTCGCTCAACCCGGAACTCCGCCAACCACGCAACGGCATTGAGAAACATTTGCTCAGGTGAGGATCCCATTATGGGGCAATACACTATCTGATCCTAGGGTAGGTAAGTTCAAAACACCTTCTCGGATAAGAACGAACAATCTCGGAGGCCCCGTGTTTACTTTGCGCACGTTAAAGATCCTTTGGTGGTTGAAAATTGAAAAGAGCAGGCCTTTTAGGCCGTCGGTGCAAAATTCAAAATGAATCCCTACCCCAAAAGACTTTGGAATGACTCTGTGCGCCGAAATAACCTCATAGAGTCGATGGAGCCCTAAAACACTAACCAAACAACAAACGAACTCCACTATAGTAAAATACGCAATAGTGCATTTTTTTTTTAACTGACTAAAGGACAGAGGCTCCTCTTAGGTCGAACTCAAATGTTACTTTACTGTAACACACTCAACCAAAGTGTGGTAATTTTTTTAAACTAAAAAAGTGTTTACTTAATATTTCATACTAACAATCCAATAATTAACTTCTCGTCCTACAGATCCGCCTTTGATGACTCCGACCTCCTTCCCAAGGACATCCTGTGGAGGCCCAAGGAGGCGTTCAGTGACGGCATCTCCTCTGTCAAGCGCTCCTGGTTCGAGATGATTCAGGACTACTGTGAGGAACAGGTCAGTTCAACACTCGTGCCGCAGATGTGTGTGTGTGTGTGTGTGTGTGTGTGTGTGTGTGTGTGTGTGTGTGTGTGTGTGTGTGTCTATCTCTCTCTCTGT
>JAUKPP010247783.1:0-13012 GCA_032273245.1 Phyllaplysia taylori | reverse complement strand
CCTTGCATGCGGGAAGACCCTGGATCGATCCCCGGTCGCGGACGATCTGGGTCTTTTTCTGCTGGGATTTTTTCCCTGGGTTGTCCCTGACAGGCAGGGTCGAAGTAGCCCGTCTCTTAAATGACCTCATAGTGTTACAGGGGACGTAAAACTGGTAACCAAACTAACTAACCAGTGAATTCGAGTTTTTCGTAATCGACAAGGCCTAACCTAAGCATCGTTTCAACTCTAAGTAGACCTACGTGCATGAAATTAAAAAGACCCCTAAACTCACGCTCATGACGAGCGACAAGAGTGATCTGGGACCTGAGAATGACCTTCCCTGACGCAAGCGGGATAACATTGACCCCTGGTAACCCCTCCCTAATGCCTTAATCCTTCCAGAGACCACTTTACAATGGTCAAAGACAATGCCTTCGTGCAGGCTACACTGGGTTCTCAAAATCATGACTTGCGTGGATTAGGATTGGCAATGTATCGCGATTGCCGGAATTACCAAACTTAGGTTACTAAATAAGGAACATGACATATCCTTATTCATTTATTTATTTCTCATTGGTTGCGCTTACTCAGGATAATAATTGAATGAATTCTGTGATGAACACAACAGCACATGCACAAACATTGTTTTTCCAACAAGTCAGAACTTGTTTTTCAATATAAAAAAATAAATAAAAAAGACTTCTTTTTATGGGAATGCCATTTGTATGCTACTAGAGTGAATATTTGTATTACACTGCAATCAGCCCCTTTGCACAAAAAACAATACTTTAACTGTTCGACACATATGTATGTCGATTTTGTTCATGGTTTTCGATATACTCTTACTCTTACGCCCCCTGCAATACTGATGGGCTATTTAAAATTAAGAAACAGCCTTCTTCGGTCCTGCCTGCCAGGGCCAACCCAGGCTGAGAGTGACGCAAATTCCCAGAAAACAGATGGAGAAGCTAAAAATTCTGCCCTACGCGAGTTTCGTACTCTCGTCCTCTGCATGATAGATGAAGAGTCTACCCGTTACACGACAGGCGCCAGTGTGTAATATTGTAATTTCTAACATTACATTTACATACCAACAACCTTATGTGTTCTCAAACGTACCGTGAATCTGGTGAGGAAAAAACATAGTAAGACCATGAAATCTGAAAGAAAGGGAAACTCTAGAAAACAAACAACACTGGTACTGGTATAGTTCTCATAAATTTATTCCAACATTTTTAAACAAAATCAAGTCATAACAAATGTATCATCATCATCAAAACTATGAATATATTTACATGTGTACATGTACTGATGTACCTCTTATGTCTGGAGAATGGTGACACTTTACATAGAAATTGAGATTATCATTTGTTTGTTTGGGGTTTTACAGCTCCATCGACACTATAAGGTGAGATTATTATTTATAGGGATAATACACCTGTATGACATAATGTATTATTTATCATCTTACCTGAGTGTTTTGGTGTCTTTGGTATACAAATACCTGGGGGGAACTACCCACAGCCAAGAACTTGACAGTAAATTATGTGAGGAACAAGCATGTCAATATTAAAGGAAAATCATCCTGTTTGTTTGGGGCTTTATGGCTCCATCGACACTATAAAAGGTAATTTCGGCTACGAGAAACACTCTTGGTTCTTTACCATGTTCTCCTCTTTGGACAGACAAACCGGGGTATGCTGTTTGTTTGAAAAAGAAAAAAAACCAGGCCACATGTCTTGATTTAACATACAACATGTTACACTATTGGCATGGATGCTGTCCATCTTAGTTTTTAAACACGAGTACATTATGTATGTTTACTGCAGTAGGGCAGAGGCATATCTTGATCTAAAAAAAAACATCAGGTTTCAAGGCGTCTGTTCATTAAAGCTCTCAACTGAAAAGATGTCAGTGGGGGGAGGGGGGGGGGGGGGGAGTGGTGCTATACAGTATACACAGGGACCCACAGGATTCAAGATAGATAGAGAGTTGGTGGTAAAAACATGCAACGTAAAGAGCTAAAAAAAAAACTAACTAAAACTCAACCAGTTTAAAGAATTTAACATGTAGGCATGGCATGCCATTTTATAATATCTATCCATTTATTAAATCATGTTAGATTTATTTCACTGGTTGGGTGCAGTGAGGTTTTTTTTTACATCCTCACTTCAGAGTTTTACTGCACATTTTTATTCCGGTTACCTTTTAACATATATTTACTTTGTTTTTGTGACAGTTTCATGGAACTATAGACACCATGCTCTTTTCAGTGCCAGGAAATCTATCAGGATAAGACTCAAACTTAGTAACATTCAGAAAGGAGAAAGAGCAGACCCGATCAGGACGATCACAAACCACCCCCATGTAAGTTCACACGGCTACTATTACACAGAAAGGACATTTTAAATGCCATGGAAAATAAATGACAAAAGATGCTCAACGAAAAGTGGAGATTTTGATATATTACTAATAAACGTGAGCACAACAGGACTGACTGTCACACACAAAATACACTGATGTCTGTGGTGTAATGGTTAAGATTCTTTGGTCAGGAATTCGATCCAGAGCTTGGATGAGCATATCACTCGTCTACTTATCTGTATCTGCCAGGATGTGTGTCTTCAGCTTGGGTTTGCCCCGATACACAGGGCTGAAGAAACCTGCCTCTAAAATAATTTTACATTGTAAAAAAGGGGAAAAACAAAAACGGACACAAAGCTCATTTTCTCATTACTTAGCATTGCTTCGTTCATATTTCTAGGAAACAAACCAGCATAGACCCACTCCTACAATGGCACTCATTACATTGGTATTTTATTTTTTTAAAATTCTTTTTACATTGTCATACCTAGCATAATCTCAGGGTACAATGGGAAGGCAAAGGTATAATTGTAATTTCCAAAGGAAAGGCAATACCGGTACATGTATTCAAAATTTCTTTTGAAAGTTAGTGATTGGTCTTAGTTTATTCAGCAATGGTTTGGTTTGGTATTTTTGGGGGCTGTTGCAACACTGTAAGGACATTTAAGAGAGAGGCCACTTCGACTCTACCGGTCTCCGGGCTAACCCACGCTGAGATTAGCAGCCTTCTGTCCCAGCAGAAAAATGTAGGTCAGGTGTTTGGTTTGGGTACCAGTTTTACGTCCCCTGCAACACTGTACGGTCATTTAAGAGACGGACTTCTTCGACACTGACCATCAGGGCACACCCCAGCTTAGAGGGAAAAATTGCCAGCATAAAAAAAACCAGATCATCGGTGACCGGGATCAAACTCGGGTCTTCTGCATGACAGGCAAAGAGGCTAACCATTACACCACAGCGCTGGTTAGGTCGGGTGTCTTCAATCAAACAAACTGCAAATGACCTACGTGGGCCTTGAAGCCAACATTTACTGTCCAAGGCTAATTCTGCCATAGGATTGGAAATCTCCTGTCTGCTCCTGGAGATTCCCCAAAGTTTGCTCAAATAGTTTTTCATGATTCAGATATGGAGGTAAATAATAGATTGCACTATTTTAATGACCTTGAAGAGACCATTGGACTTTTCAGCCGAGGAAGAAGTCCAGATCGATGCCTTGAGGTCTGTGCTGTCTGGGGCTCTCACAGTTTTGGAACGACAGTTGATATCATTTCTGACTGGGGACTTTTCTAATCCAACTTCAACTGACATGGAAATAAGTGCCTCGGCTCCAAGCCACAATATGGCCTCAGAGCGCACGATTGGGTGCTTTGACAAGATGTGGAGACGTGCTCTCAATGCCACACTGGGATTTCTTAATGGGAAGGTTCGTTTTAAAATGAATAAGGTCATTTAATGGTTGGAGTCGAAGGATGGTGAAGAGAAGAGACGGTTGGTGAACTTTGCTGTCAGTGAAGCCAGGGATGAAAGAGTCAGGGAAGTGATTAAACATCAAAAGTTAGTCGGTGATGTTGATCAAAGACGCAAGGATGTATCAGTCCAAAGGCAAAAGTCAGCCAAAGCTGCCTTAGTCAGAAAGATAAAAAGAAGCTTTGAAACAAGGGACAGTAAACGATGTGAGATGCACTGACGGTGTAAAAGCTAGAATAGCTGCATTCATAAAAAATCCCTTAGCTATTGTTGGCAATTTGATTCTCCATTCTGTTGACAGCTGTCAGTGGTATGGGAGGATTCAAAATGTGAATGAGACAAAGTCCAAGCTAACAGTTGGTTATTGGACAATGAATGAACCCGAGTCCAACTCGATAGATTTCAATATCTCAGTTGGTTATTGGACAATGAATGAACCCGAGTCCAACTCGATAGATTTCAGTATCTCACAGTTGGTTATTGGACAATGAATGAACCCGAGTCCAACTCAATAGATTTCAGTATCTCACAGTTGGTTATTGGACAATGAATGAACCCAAGTTCAACTCGATAGATTTCAATATCTCACAGTTGGTTATTGGACAATGAATGAACCCGAGTCCAACTCGATAGATTTCAGTATCTCACAGTTGGTTATTGGACAATGAATGAACCCGAGTCCAACTCGATAGATTTCAGTATCTCAGTTGCCTCCTTTTATGCAGTAGCTGCCATTGGTCATTTGTATTTGTTTAATGTACCTGTTACTTGATTTTCTAAATTTCAGCGACCAATGGTGCATCAGTGTATCCAGGCCTTGATGAAATGGATCGAGACGCCTCCTCTGGAGGTAGCATGCAATGTGTTTGGTGAGCCTCTGTGCCCTGATGATGATGTGGTGCTAGCCCTTCAGACCTATGACACACATGAATTAGATCTCCAGAGAAAAACCCTTTCTGTCTGTATGAAAGCGTGTTACACTGTTCTGCAGAGACAAATGCAAAGCTTCATCGATGGACCAGAGTCTAGCCCAGACATGCTAGAAATGACCGCATCTGCTCCTACGCACAACATGGCGTCAGAAAGAGCTCTGGGCTGTCTGGACAAGATGTGGAGGAGGGCTCCAGTGGCCACAGCTGGATTTTTGAGTGGAAAAGTAAGATCCAAACTGAACCGCTGCACAGAATGGCTGGAGAAAAAAGACTTGGACGAGAGGCGAGGGCTAATTAATTTTGTTATTTCAGAGGCTAGTGAGCAGAGAAAGAAGCAATGTCTTCTGGGAAAGGAAGTGGACGAGGAGATAGGCATCAGGAGAAAGGAGGTGGCCTCAGAAAGGAAGAAAAAGTCAAGGAATCAGGTGATTCGTCAGGTGGATCAGTGCTTGAAGGACAATTCTGCCAGCACTTTGGGCTGTACTCTCTCTACACGAGAAAGGCTGGAAAATTTCCTTCAGGATCGCCAATCGCTTGTGGGAACTTTAATCATTCACACTGTTGGCTCTTCTGAATACTATGCCCGCATTCATGAGGTGTCACCTAAAGGCAAATTGATACTTGGGTATTGGGGCTTGGCAGAGGCAGAGTCTTCCTCTGTTGATCACCGGATTTCTGTGGGTGCATTTTTTGCTGATGTAATTCTTGGCTCTGTGATGTTTCTGTGAGGTTGAAAGTACATGTATGTATGTATGCCACTTT
The DNA here is from genome assembly GCA_032273245.1 of Phyllaplysia taylori. Classification (NCBI taxonomy): domain Eukaryota; kingdom Metazoa; phylum Mollusca; class Gastropoda; order Aplysiida; family Aplysiidae; genus Phyllaplysia; species Phyllaplysia taylori. The sequence continues at coordinate 7,505 of JAUKPP010247783.1, read as the reverse complement.
CTGGGCGTTTGTATGTATCATATCCTTGTCTGGTACCAGGAATCAGTGGCAAAAATAATGTTCACCTTTTGATTTCACATTTCTTTCATTGATCATCTACCACCCCTTGTTTTGTTAAAGCCTATTTGCATTTGTGACATGTAGTCATGTAGTTCGATTCACTAATACCAATATTTCATTCTCTACCATTATTTGCATCCTATGTCATTGGCAGCTGCACCTTGGTTTAGGTCACTTCTTTGTTGTTTTAGTTTGATTTTATGTCTTTTACATCACTGTACTGTAAGGTCATTTAAGTTAAGACACAGGCTACTTTGATCCTGCTTGTCATCGCCAACCCAGATTGTTTTCCAACCAAATTGGGTTTTTTAAAAGTGCTTGATTTACTCCAGATTGTTCTTTTCTCCTCTTCTTATGTACATGTAGTCTGAATTTTTATTATCCTCTTTTATTGATGTATTGAAAAGGTTGATAAAAATATAGTACATGACATGCATTTCTGACTATTTTATGTTGAAATATCATCGTTTATTGTCTAATTCATCGATTTTCGGACACATAAAATTGAACCCACTCTTCATATACTGACCATAATAAAAAGTATTTGAAACTTTACACTTTATCTGTTTCTTTCATATGAAAGAGGACATAATAACCTTTCATTTGATACCAAAAACATGAAGATATCTTTACTGGTTGCGAAGTTATGAAAATTTTTGTGAATATTTTTCCGCCTTTAGTCACAGAAACGCAATGTAAAAATGGACCAGATTTAGAGCGAAAATTGCAGTAAAAAAAACACCATAACTTCTCAACTAATAGAGATATTGACGAAATTCAAAAAGCTCTGTGATCAGTGTGACTGGGCCTTTCTTTTCGGACTATTTTCATTGAAATCTAACAAGTTTGAATTTTTCACTGAACTGCCTATTCTAAATTTGTTATTCCTGTTGTAAGCTCTAGCCATTTTGCCCTCAACATCGTCACTGTGTAGTTCTTGGAATCTTAAATCTACAGTGTGTGAATATTTTCTTATATGGATAATTAGTGCATCAATAACCTCCTCACGTGACCAGAAAACTTGTTTGGAATTTCGCATCTAATACATGTGAGTATTATTTCATTTGTTTATCAAACAGTGTTTATGTGTTTTCTATTTTTGGATGGCTTTTTATCTATCTGTTGAATTCTACGGTGTCCAAAAATTATTTGCAGTTGAAACTGTATACTTTTGCTCTTCAGTAATCGCATCATGATACTTGTTGCATCAAATTTCAGCTTCATACTGTTCTCGTTAACTGATATTCTTCATATTTGGATTGTACACTTAAGAATTTAATTGCTTCTCACTTTAATCAGTCTTTTTTTATACTTTGTTAAAGAACTCTTTAAGACGAAACCAATGATGTATAACTTTTGAAAATTAAACAATTATTATGGAAAGTGTGCCCGTTTCTATTTCTCACGTTATAGGCGTAGGACTCTCCACCTCATGCTTATGATGCAATTAAATGCAAAATAAAAATTTACTTTCAATGTATTTGATTTTTGTTGTTTGTTTATTGATCCTGCTTTAAAAAACAAACAAAAATGATACCAAAATGGTTAACATACAGCCATTATTAAGAATTTTGTGTTTTTAAGCGACCTTCAGCGTGCGGTGGCACAAAATCAGTGTAAGAAATTGGCCACATGATGGTGAAAATTAATTCACAAAAAAAGTATAACTTTTGACCTAATGTAGCTAGCTTCAAAATTCAAAAAGCCTGTTAAATGGGAAGCCAAGCTCTTCAAAGTGGTAGTAATTTCAATGCCATATAAGAACTTTGAAATTTTCACTAAAGTGCCCACATTGTGCAAGACTTTCAAAACCAGCTGTACACCATCAACAATTATGTACAATCTTTGAAATCGGCAATTGAAACTTGTAGAGAAGACAGAGAAGTTCAAACTGTTCTTCATGCTGACAAACAACAACAAAATGGTCGCGCAGGAACGTATAATTTGCCAACACCAAGTGAGGTTGCAGTGACTTTACCAGGAAATGGTTCAGGCAACTTGGACATTATTCTTAGGTGTAGTTCGACCGATGGGCAAGAATTCAGAAGAATAAGCACATGCCATCGCTCATGTGACCCCCATGCATCACACTGTGATGTTCCTTTATGAATGTGATGGCTGGCATTTAAATTTGATAAAATCCAACAACAAAACACTCTCAGCAGCTGATTCTTACTGCTTCAGGCTACAAAGTGAGAGCAGAGAATTTTAATATCATCAGGAAAATGTGAAAACTCAAGCAGCAACATGCAGTAGACCAGTGGGCCAAAATTGAGAGTAGTTGTCTGGATTGGGCACGACACAATCAGAAAACTATCAGAGCTGAAAAATACCAAGAATTATCGGATGCAGCCCATGCTGGGGACACTGTGAATGTTGGCAGAAACATCAAACTGGCACCAACAATTTATGGCTTGCCCCGCTTTTATTCCGAGGCATTTCAAAATGCAATGGCAATTGTGCAGCATCTAGGTATGCCTGACATTTTCATAACTTTTACGTGCAACCCCAAATGGCCTGAAATAACGTCTGCCTTAATGCTGCTGAGAAGCCATGTGATCATCCAGACTTGACATGCAGTGATCAAGCTTAAATTTGAACCACTCATGGATGACCTAATAAAGAAGCAGATCTTAGGTGACGTGAAAGCTCACACAGCAACCACCGAGTTCCAGAAGCACGGCTTGCCTGATGCCCACATCTTGCTTATAATGGACAATGAATCAAAACCAAACTGCCCAGAAATGATTGACCATCTGCAGTGAGATTCCAGATAGTACAACAAATCCACTGCTGCATCATGTGATCACAACACAAAACATACACGGTCCATGTGGATTTGTAAACCCAGATAGTCCCTGCATGGAAGACAAAGGATCTGGAAAACAAATGTTCCAAAAATTTTCCAAAGCCATTCTCGGACACGACAACTGTAACTGCAATGTCATATCCCAATTACCGACGACGTAGTCCTGCGAGTGGAGGAAGAACTCACACAAAAAAGGTACGGAATAGTGATTTCACTGTTGACAAATCACCTCACTTCTCTCCCTTTCTCTCTATTTTGCAGCTCAAAGAATGGCTGGAGAAGCTCGACCCAAGAATTTTATCCCTCGGTGAGAGTTGAGTCAAATACAGGATTAAAAAAAGTCCTGAGTGGATGTCTGAAGCAAAATGTGGCGATATGAAATCTCTCTGCTGGCCACAATTTTCATACATTCGAGGAACTGGAGAAAGCACTTAGGGATTTTGAAATTCCCAAACATTTACTGAAAAGAAGCACGCACTATTAGTGCAGCTGCCAAGAAATTTAAAGAAAAAAGTGATTAGTGAAGCTATAAAGTACGCGAACATATCATTTGTGTGTGTAAAAAATGGGAAATACAGATCAACTGTGACAACCTGAGAAAGACCCAGCCAGGCGACTACAAAAAACAGAAAGTGAGTTTGAGATACAGCTAAGATCATATGATGGCCAGTGCCTCGTTGATAGCCACCACGGACCGTGTCACAACCATGAGCTCACCGAGGAGGCATTCAGGCACCATCCGTCACAACGTAGATTGATGAATTCAGATGATGTCCACATGGTACAAGAAATGGAGGGGGCTGCAAGCGAACAAAAAACTCATCCAGAGTCATCGACAAGAAAAGACCAACAAAGTCGTTCTTTTAAAAGACCTACACAATTATTCATCATCGTCAGCACAAAAAGTACAAAAGCTTCCATCAGAACAGGAAGATCTAAGAAAGTATTTGGAGAATAGTCACCCCTCTGTGACAATGAGAGTGGCACATAATCACCAATGCTGTCACTGGGGTTTTCATTCAGGACGAAGTCATGAAAGAAACATTTGCAAAATACCCAGAAGTCCTGATTGTGAATTCCACGTACTTATTTTGAGGTGTTCCTTTGCTTTATTATTTTATTTAATCAATGTCATTGTGTACTTATTTTGAGGTGTTCCTTTGCTTTATTATTTTACTTAATCGATGTCATTGTGTACTTATTTTGAGGTGTTCCTTTGCTTTATTATTTTACTTAATCGATGTCATTGTGTACTTATGTTGAGATGTTCCTTTGCTATATTATTTTACTTAATAGATGTCATTGTGTACTTATTTTGAGATGTTCCTTTGTTATATTATTTTATGTAATAGATGTCATTGTGTACTTTTAAAAAAAAAAGTAAAAGTGAATGAAAACAAACCCCTTCAAAATGAGCTGAAAGAAAAACAGAGTGCGCTAGACAAAATTGCCCAGTCTCGAACATACAGACAGAATTCAATACTCAGAAAGGAAATGAATAAAGCCGCCGAGAAAATTGAAATTCTAGTTAAAGCAAATGAAAATTTAAAAGAACAGGCAATCGTGGCAAAAAACAAAGTGGCACTTGCACAGACAGCAAAGAGCAATTTTTAAAAAAAGTTTGAAAGGGAAAAAAGAAAAACATGATGCCCTTAGAGAAGAATTCCAGGCACACGTGACAGAAGATTTGAGTTTGAAATGCGAGACCAGCAATAAATCTAAAGAGCCAGTGAGGCTGGCCTACATAGAATTGCAGGGGAAGACTGATGTTGCTGCTCCCAAATTGTCCAAATTGTGGGGTAAGCACATCTTTGGGCAGCATTTTAGTAAAGAGGAGTTACCAAGCTCGTCCTCTGCATTGAATTTTGCTGATGAGGCCCATCACATTACGATGCACCATGCAGTAGACAGAGTTACAAATTCTGAACACTACACATTGGCATCAGATGGCACAAGCAGACAGAAAAGGCAATTTATTGAGCGGCACATCATCATAGCAGACTCAACTCAGTTGAGTATTGGCTTTGCAGAAGTTGCCTATGAAGGTGCAAAAACTTTGTTGGAACAAACAATCGATACACTTCACGAGCTTTGTGAAATCTTTTGCTTTGAAGAAGAATCCACCAATAAAGATGTTATCTTCAAAGAGCTCATTTAGAAAATGAAGTGTTTATTGTCAGACAGGGACGCAGTGAACAAATTGTTCAACAAGAAAATGGCAGAGAACAGGCAGGAGTACCTTGGTGATGACACTGCCTCAACTCACTTCTTATACTGCAATGCCCATTTTCTCTTAGGGCTTGCTCGGGCAACAGAAGACGCAGTAAAAGAAAAAGAAGAAAGATGCCATCAGGGCATAGACAAGCAGGCAAAGTTCTCTTCTTTTTAAAATTCTCCTGAACCTGCAGCAGCCATCCGGCTTATTCAAACTGCCTCAGAATGTTTGGGTCCTCGATGCGATGATGGATGGTTGGTTGGTTGGTTACCAGTTTTACGTCCCCTGTTACACTGTAAGGTCATTTAAAAGACGGGCTACTTCAACCCTCCCTGTCAGGGCCAACCCGGGTTGAGAGGGAAAAAATCCCAGCAGAAAAAAAACCCAGATTGTCTGCGATCGGGGATCAAACCGGGGTCTTCTGCGTGCAAGGCGAAGAGCCTAACCATTACACCACAGCATGTCCTCGATGCAATGAAAGGAGTGGCAGAGCAGAATGGCTTGCCTTCTGTGAATTGAATAGCATTACTCCAAAACTTACATCATACAGTGCAGCCGCCATACTCTATCACTACACACATATGTGTGGCAACCAGGGATTTTCAGTCGGAAGTCGATTTTTAAGCATAATATAGAGACATACATATTCTGATAGAGCAGTCAAATCTGAACAAGTTAGATTTTACAGATTTTAAAAAGGATAATTAGGAGCTGAGATATTGATATTCAAAGACACCCACCGTTGCAGACCTTGTTTTGAGAAAATCGCACCTAAAGTTGAGGTAAAAAAAAAAAGAATCAGGATAACTATGGCTTTGAGAGCTCTACACCGCAACTTTCATGTCTCACACAACTTCCTAGGCTACTATTAGGTATTTTAAAGTATCCATAAGTCAAGCTGGGTAAAACAAAATGAAGGGTTTCATGACAAAATGCTCTATATCCATTTTTTCAGAGCTGAGATATTTGCAGTTATTTACCTTTGCGTACAATGAATTATATAAGAAAAAACACTTTTAAATTGAAATTTATTATGGTTTCTAGAGCATTCTGTTGAATGAATTTTATGTATAGCATTTCAGCCTCATTTCTGTATACAATAAGGGCATCAAATCAAAATTTAATGTTTTGGTTTATAGCGCGTTTTGTCATGAAACCCTTAAAATGTTCTTAATTTTAATTACATTTTGATTATGGTCCGGTAAAGTAGCCCTACTTCTTATCAGGAGGGTTTGTTATATAAAAGAAAAGCCGAATTTCAACCAAATTGTTGTCCTGCTCTGAGTAGGTGGGTTCAGAAAAACAATACAAAAAAGCAAGTTTGCAAGCTGTTTTATCATGTTTTCTGCAATGAATATGGTAGGAAAATGGACAAACAATACAATGATCACAAGAGCTAAGTTTTTTTAAAATAAAAAATCGATTTTTTTTGGCTTTAGACCTCTATATCTCAGAAATAGTGACTGCGACTTCCGACTGAAAATCGCTGGGTGCCTCATATAGTGAGCTTTCTCATCCAATCTTGTAGCCACTCCAATTTCATATAATTTCTTCCAAATTTGTTATGTGTGTTGTTTATATACTTCTAGATGTGTGAAATAAATATTATTTCCTTTTGGTTTGTGGGAGCTATTTTATTGTCATTAAAAAATGCAGCATTTTCCAAAATATCATGTGGCGAAATTTTTATAGGTTAATAACCTTTTTGAAATGTCATAACATTTTTGTTTGTTGATCTATTTTGATTAAATAAGTAGTGCTGGGTTGCGGTAGTTCGCCGTCCGGTATCCGCAAGCCTCACTTCCGGGATTCGAATCACAAATCACCTCCAGAGAGCACAAGCCTGCTCGCACCGTCCGCTATCCGCTATCAAGCCTACTCGACTACTCGCTGGTAAGACTACTCGTCGATCGTCGCCACCCACAATGGCAAGAGGGTGTAAGGGAGACGCGGGCAGGCGTGCTATCAACGGTCAGGAGTACCGAGTTGCCTCTCGATTAAAACCTGTTGTTCCAGACCTGCGTGTTATTATAAGCCTCCGCATATAGGTCGTATAGTGTTAATGGTACACTATTAGGAGAGTTCATTCATTGCCGAGCGAGCTGTGGTAGCTTTCTTTAGGCCAGGTTGAGTTGATGCACGCACGGTCAGTCCATTGTTAGATTATCGGGGGTCCATAAGATAAGATCTCTCGAAACTGGTTATCAAAATGGACAAAGTAAAGAAAACACGAAGTCTTTTTAGTATATCGGATTTTTTGTCACTGTAATTTTGTAAAATTGGACCCATCGGAACATTAAATGAAATTAACATATCTTTTTTTATCCAATTATGAAATCCAAAAGCTGCTGGGGGGGGGGGGGGGGGGGGGGGGGGGGGGGGGGGGGGGGGGGGGGGGGGGGGGGGGGGGGGGGGGGGGGG
>JAUKPP010247772.1:0-13013 GCA_032273245.1 Phyllaplysia taylori | reverse complement strand
GCCCCCCCCCCCCCCCCCCGCCTCCTTCTCCCGGACCACCATCAACCTAGACCAAGAATAGCTACAAAAGCAATACAAAACAACACCACAAAAAAACAACAACAACAGGAACAACAATAAAAGTAAAAACAAAAGCCCACAAATAACATTAACACCAATTTGAAAGAGGAGATGTGCAAAGCTAACTGAACCATTGGAAATGTCAAACGCTAGACAATTAATACACCTCCCACCTCTCCCAACAAAAGAAAGGAAATTGGGAAAGAAAAAAGAAGAAGAAAAATACGCAGCAGAAAAGGGCAAAAGCAACTTGACCGGATGAAGGGGTCATTGGGGATTTTCAACCTGCCAGAGAAAAGAACATAATGCAGAAAAAGATCTCGAGGATCATTTCGTGCAGGGGGAGAGAATCGTTAAATGCAGTCTTAATTTGCTCCTGTCTTTCGCTGTGTCATTCAGCGTGAACTATAAAACACGGCAAGCACATTCAAAGACTTAAGAGCTCCTCTTTCTTGCCACTAAATCCTTGTTCTTGACAGTGACGCAAAGACTAAGGAGGAATCTCAGCCTGTATTAGTAATCACGAGCAGAGTTTACGCTCTATGTAAAGTGAGGTTTTACTTTCTAAAATGCTAGATTTCCCCAAAGATAACTTTGTAAAAGTAAGTTAGACTGTTTAAGATAGACACAATTGAGTTCATAAACTTAATCCCATTGCTAATCACAAAATGATATACTAAAATGAGCTGCTTTCATTCAGTTCCCCTATATTATAACCTAGACAACTCTCTTGGTTATTGATATGGGCCCTAGTGTCTTGACTGCCGTGTACATTTTACTTCCGGTTCTGTTGTATTGGTTTATTTAGATTTTGTTTGGCCTCGCTTTAGTTTCATGCCCCATGCATTGCTGTAATGTCATTTAACAGATGGGACCTCCGAATTGTACGCCCATCTCCGATAGAAGGGGGGTCAGAGCCATGAAAACGCCCCTTGGTTTATTTACTCAAATAGTGTTGCATAATGTGGATATTATGGGAAACAGTAAAAGTCAGTGTCTGTGAAAATGATAGACAGACAAATAGATTACATTGGGTTGACGTTAACCGTTTCGAAAACGACCTCACCTCGTTTCACTGGGCATAAAAGCAAAGCCAATGCCAAAACCCAAAGCGAAGATTGTTTTGAGACTTTTAATGCGTCAGTGGCAGACAGATTTTTATTGAAAATTGGTAGAAAAATTGAGGTCTTCTTGACACTGGGGGCTCAGACAGAGAGAAATGACAAAGAGAGATTAAGAACAAATCGGAGTGAATTGTAGCGAGAGAGACACATCTTTGTATTTACCTAGAATAATGCCTTGATCAGTACAATGGCTGAAGTAAAGAAAAGCAGATTATCTGCGTATGATAGATCAAAGGACACTACCTTCATGAAGGATGCAGATCAAAGCATATTGTAATTGGAAAGCAAGCAGTGTAGACATAGGGATAATAATAGTATGCTTTTACAGTTCGTTAAGCCCCTACAGATTTCTTGATCGTAACCATTGGATGAGCTTTCTCATGTCCTCATTCCCAAGAGCATCCGGTAATCAACCTTACCAAAAAAATATCAGTCCGACTTTTCAGCCTGGTTTTCCTTGTAATCAGTGCTTTTTCCTTACTGTACTGTCTTCAAAAACCTAATCAAATGTTTTAAATAGAGCTGACTCTCTTGTTCTTGTTGCCGAACGGGGACGTATGGGTTATTCACCCACACAGAGTCTTAACGACCAAGAGATTCACAGCAGTCTTGCTTTGTATCCCGGGAGTGGAGAGCCTTAAAATTGGCCCAATAACACTGCAGGGGTGCAGTGCCGTACCAAGACCTCCCCGGACCGGATACCCGGATGAGGGCAGAGTGCAATGAAGCCATTGTCATAGATTCTGCCAGTGTCGATGCAATACTTGGATATTATTATTATTTTGCTTTATAATGGCCACAAGGAAGTTTAGAGGGTTTCTGAATGAGTTTGGTCTGCTGGTCCAATGTTTCTAAAGCGCATAGAACTTGTTTTCGGGCGGGAATACGTGCTGTATAAGTGCAATCTACTATTTTGTTTTCGTATTAATATGTACATTAAAGGACTCTTAATTCATCTATATCTCATTATTCTTCATCCTTAAAACTTTTTACGACTTGGACGTGAAATACGACATCCTTGTTAAACAAAATCTTTTACTTGCATAATGATATGTATTATAATATATTATATGTACATAATATTTTATATCTATTTTGGCCGCGTAAGCTCAATGAGAGACTCAGCTAAAAAGAAAAATATGACATTACCAGAGTTTGATAGTCCGAGTAGCAAGCGATGTTATCGAGTATTGTTATCCCTATGCTCTTTCTGTGTGCCTGTCACATCACATGAAATATTCATAATGCTAATCTCTAACAGTCTTGTTCGTTATATTACATGCACTTCACAGTATTCCTCTATCATTCAGTTATACCTGTTTTTTTTTTATCTAACCGCTCACTAATCTGTGGTTCCCATTTTTTCTGTCTCTCTTTCCCTCTCTATCTCTTCTCTTTCTAATACAATACATACATATCTTTCACATTTATTACGCTTCACACACTCAGACACACTGTCACACACACTTATACGCACACACATGCGCACACACACATACGCACAAACATACAAACACACACATACACACACATTCAAACATACACGCATAAAAATATTATTATGCATGCCAACTCCTTTTCTTTTACTCTTCTGACCCAGCCTTTATTATAAAGTCTTTCTGGAATATTCTCTTTTTCAAATCCAATCCTTTATCAAGACAAGCCAGTCTTCATCTTTTCTGATACATTTGCATTGCTACTTAGTTTTTGTTTTTAAATCCTTGTGCTCTCAATGGCGCGTCTTGGGCTTATTTTTGCCACCACAGACGTAGCTCGAATACAAAACCATCAACAACAAAACACCAAAACCAAACATCAACCCACTTTTTCTAACAACAATGTTTGGATTATTTGCAAGAAAGTAGAACAAGCATTAGTGTCCCAGCATTGTGGAATATGTGGACAGTGGACATTTGCCAAGGGATTAGCGAAATTCAGAAGCATCATCCGAATGAATGATTCTAGGTGATCCGTAAACCAAATCCATCATTTTGTAGCCTTGCCTAAGACTTGTATGAACATTGCACAGTTTTATAGTTTTTTTCTTGCTTGTAACCTCTGTCTTTTCAGTTTATTTTAATCACCTATATAACATCATATTACATTATCCAGACATGGAACCGCCCTGCCTGTAAGGTAAAAAATGTCAACTGCGGAATCTTACAAATCGAACATATAGCTCAAATAAATTATAATGATATGTATGCATCTGTAAACGGAACCATTCGTCTTTTGTGTGGTTCTATGATTCTGACCTGCATTCTGTCATGGGTTATGTCTGTGAAGCTCAAGTGTGCTCTCTCTCCCCTCTCTCCCCTCTCCCCATCCCCCTTTTTTCTCCAACTCCCTTATCCCTTGTGTCCGAGTTTCTAAGTGGCACATTGAACTTGTACCCATCATGCCTGTCTTCGCTGATCGGCATCTGTGGTGTAATTGTTAAGCTCTTCGCCTATCACGCGGAAGACCCGAGTTCGATCCCGAGAGCGGACGGTCATCTTTCTGCTAGGATTCGTCCCTCTCAGCCTCGGTTGGCCTTTACATTTAGGATCGAGAAAGCCCGTTTCTTAAATAATCTAACAGTGTTTCTGAGGAAGTAAGCCTAGAAACAAAGACCAAACTACATGTAAATCTCTCTCTGTCTCCCTGTCTCTCTTTTATCTCTCTCCCTCTCTTACTCTCTCTCTCCTCTTTTCTCCCCTTCTCTCACCCCCGTGACCGAGTTCCCTAGTGACACAGTAAGAATGTTGTACCCGTCATGGCCGTCTTCCCGGCCGCCAGGTGGCGTAACTCAGGTACGTCCAGAGTCACGCGGGAAAGTAAGAGTCTGTCGTCTGCTGGGCATGACCTGGCGTCTGGGCTGGGCGGGAACGTGCCTGAACTCGTGTAACGGGAGCAGACGGCCAAGGCGGTTATGATGATGTCGTGGGGTGGCGCGCTTTTTTGGTGACTAATCGTGTTTGTTGTAAGTTTTATTTTTTGTTTAGCTTGTAGTTTTACGCCCCTTGCAACACTGTAAGGTCACTTAAGAGATGGGCTACTTCGTTTACCCTTCATGTCAGGGTCAACCCTCTCTGAGAGGGGCGGATCCCCGCAGAAAAACAGATGTTCGTCATCATGTTGGATCGAACTCGAGTCTCCCGCGTGAAGGAAGTTACTTGTTTGTAGGGACATGAGCTTCTGTTTGCTGTTTTTGCTGACTTTTCCTTGTGATAGGCGAAGAGCCTAACAGCTACACCACAGACGCCGGTAATGTGGCAGACGATCAAAGGGCTGATGATGTCATGGGGTGGCGGGCCTTTGTGGTGACTGATCGTGTTTGTTTTAAGTTTTAAATGGTTATTATAATAATCTGGAGAGCAGACAGGCAGACGTGTAAACTTACAGACAGACATGCAAACACATATGCAGAGTAATATAATCTGCTCTTTATCTTCCTCTTACTCTCTATTTCTCTCCTTTTCTCTCCTTCATATTATTGTCTCTCATTTTTAATTTTCGTGTTCTCTCCTTCGCTCACCCTTTCTCTCTCACTTTTCTCTCTCATCCCCTTCCCGTCCCCCGCTTTCCCAACTCACAAACAACCCAATCTCTTAACGCCTCGTAAATAGCCTTACAGTGTTGCATGGAACGTTAAACCAGAAACCAAACCAAAAACTACTATCTCTCTCTCTCTCTCTCCCTCTCTTTCTCTCTCTGTCCTTCCCCTTCTCCATTCTTCTTGTCTTTTCCCCCATCTCCCTTTCTACATTATGACCCCCCCCCCTCTTCCCCCTTACTTTCTAACTGCCTCATTGTTTCACTTCTCACCCGCCTCCCTCTCTCTCTCTCTCTCTTTCTCTCTCTCTCTCTCTCTTTACTCCCCATCTCCCTATTACCCTCATCCCCTCCGCCACCCTCTCTCCAAACCTGCCATATTCTGATCTAATCCCTCATTACCCCCAACCACTTCCAGCCACGGGAGACGGCTAACCAGCAATTGAATATTTAATTCAGCCTTCTATCTTTGGCACAAATATTTGCCTCCTCTACACGCTCCCTGCGATGGGCCCCAATGGACAGGTAAACAGACGAGGAGGCTTCCGCCAGCGTCCTTGGTACAACCCACCCCTTTATGAGTGCGACTCGGTGTAAACATATCAGACATCTAGACCTGAAACGCTTCCGATCTATGCACGGACCAATCCGGATAGGGTTTTTCGTTTTTTTTTTTTTTTTCGAATAGTCCCCAAAGACCTTTAGGATTATCCAACTTGGAGTTTGAATGTGCACGTATATTTCACTCTTTTTGACTATCCTTTTTTCAAAGACCTGAAGCCCTGGCAAAGTTTCGTTCTACATGTGCAAGCATTTACCTCTTTCGAATCGTTGTAAATGACCGTGTAAGTGTACGCGTGTATTATTTATCTTTCTAAAAACTCTTTTGCAGCCTGACTTGTAGCCTGATCCAAAATTTTACTTTACATAATTTGCAAGTTTTGAATTTTTCGAATCGTTTAATAAGACCTTTATCCAAAGTTAGACTGTACTCGAGACAGCACGGAGCCGAGTGTAGAAGGCAGACTCAAGTCTCTTTCTTGCAAGCTTAGCCAATGACGTATATTTTCATAAATATAGCTTATAATATAATATAGAGCCTATCATTTCTCCGGCTCAATTTCATACCGATTGGAAATTATTAATTTTTCATGAAGTTGTTTAGACACAACTTTGAACTAAAGTTCTCTTTCTGAAAGCGAGTATGGCGGCCCTTGAATAGCAGAAGAAGCTAGCGACTCTATAAACAATTAAATCATAACCTCTTACCAGAAATTCTTCTTTATTTCTAGAAGCGCAAGGAAACCTCCTCTCAGGGGTAGGTACAACTTTATTCGATCACTCGAATTGTTCAAGCGGAAATACCTCTTTTTCCGGATGTATCTAAAGCGACTCTTTGCTCGGGATTACTTCCGTAAGAAGATTCACACTAGACTCTTAAGAGCGATCTGGAAGCAAAACGGAGTGGGAATCTCTGGAACGCCTTTCAAAAGCGTCGGCTCCTTAGTCTGTAAAGACCTCTTGTCCAGAGGAGTCGTTAAATGAGTGCGGTTATTGGTAATGATGCCTACGAATTTGCGCTATGTAAATAGACTTGACGAGTGGGTGGCTTTCATCCTTGTCGGTCTTTGAATCCAGCTTTTCATCAGGCACGCTATGCTTGCTCTTCTCACCAAATACGATCGTCTTTCTTCTTGTTTTACTTGTAGGCCCAGATTTTTATTAGGTTCTTTTTGTTTGTTTGCAATTTGCTCAATCTTATTTCTTGTAGCACCGCCTTTCATCATCAAATCCGCCTCCTTCTCCTTCTATGCCTCTCTCTCTCTGTCTCTGTCTCTCTCTCTCTTTCTCCCCTTTCTTTTTCTTTCTATAACTCTCTTCCTCTAATTCCGCCACCCTTTTTTCTATTCCTTTCTGTCTGTCTCTTTTACTTCTTTCTTTCTCTCGCTCTATACCTGTCCGTCATTGAAAACACAATAAAAAACACCAATAACAACAACATCAATAACAACAAGAACAAAAATAATAACAACAACATTAACAACAAAAACAAAAACAACAACAACAGCAGCAGCAGCAGCAGCAGGAATAACAAAAACAACACCCAACAACTGGAACATTCCTCCTTCAATTTCCCCATTATCTAAGGTGAAATCGTTATGGTCAACTCAGAGGTACTTGAACCAGATGCTTAACCTTCAACGACGTCACATTCTCTTGTTCTTATTCCCCTCTTGCCCGTATTTAACCCAGGTATCTTTAAAATAGAGAAATGATCAATGGACCAATAGACACACGTAAAAGCAGTACATAATCGACACGGGGAATAGCAGTGAAACAGTTTTTTCTTTTGAACATACATGAGGACTCGACTAAAACTGTCTGCAGGTATAAATAACTCATCAAGGTGGTACACAATCTCTGGTGGTACCTACTTTGATCTTATCCAGAGTTCGCTCTTTCTTTTTCGTTTTCTTGCTTCCGCCGTTCCTCTGATCTCTCTCTCTCTCTCTCTCTCTCTCTCTCTCTCTCTCTCTCTTTCTCTCTCTCTCTCTCTCTCTCTCTCGGCCTATTTCTCTATCCATTACCTTTTAACAATAGAGCTACAATATTAATGTCAATGGATTACTATCTATCTATCTCGTAACTGGCCTGTTTCTATTTTAGGACAACTGGTTGAAAAGGGACGTTTTCTGCATCGTGCATGTTATTCACATAGCGCGTAGCCACTATATTTAATCTTTGATGACGTTCTTTGTACTGGAACGATCTTATATTATATGGCTTGGGCTGCAGCAGCTCTGCGAAGCTGCGATGACACAAAGAAATCACCTCTTTGTCTCTACTCAGTGTTGCCACCTCTGTCTCTTTCTAAATCTCTATTACTTTCTCTCTTTCCCTCCATTTTACTCTCACTCCCTTTCTACCCTCACAATCCCTTTGTCTCAAAATCCCAAACCCCACGTTCCTCATTAAATACCCCCAGCTCTTCCTCTTCTTCTTTTCTTTTCTGTCTGTCTGCAAAGAGATTGTGCATCTATTGAACAGCCATAACTACAAGAGCTGGTCCTTGGTCAGAATTCCCCGAGCTTCCGAAGTCATTAACTCGTACATACAGGCCTTCTGGTGCAATCTTCCCAATAACAAAGACGCACAATTCATCGCTGCCTACTCTGAAACCTAAAGAATTATGTATGATTCAAATTGCGTAATTTTTCTTCTATGACTCATTTCTTCGATGTGGTGAGAAAGCAACAAGAACAAGAAAAGGTTGAAAACAAGGGGATAAGTATGAATATTGTATGTTATATGTGAGTACAGCTCTGTGTATTTGTCCCTCGGTGTAAGGGTTTGAGGGTGTATGTCTAAATGTGACTAGCGTGCTTATTGGTTTGGTTACCAGTTTTACGTCCCCTGCAACACTGTAAGGTCATTTAAGAGACGGGCTACTTCGACCCTGTCTGTCAGGGCCAACCCGGGCTGAGAGGGAAAAAATCCCAGCATAAAAAACCCCAGATCGTCCGCCATCGGGGATCGATCCGGGGTCTTCCCGCTTGCAAGGCGAAGAGCCTAACCATTACACCACAGCGCCGGTTGACTAGTGTGCGTTCGCATGTGTGTATGTGAGTTGGTGTTTATGTGTGTGATGGATAAAAGTTGTCAGTGTGTGTGTGTCTGTGTGTGTCTCTGTGTGTGTGTGTGTGTCTCTCTCTCTCTGTCTCTGTGTCTCTGTGTGTGTGTGTGTGTGTGTGTGTCTCTGTGTATGTGTGTGTGTCTGCTACGCAGTGTCTGTCGTCAACCCGTTGCGCAAGTTCGCCCATATCCTTATTTACATGGAATAATGCAAATTGTGTTTCTACACGACAACTTTGCATAAGACCTCCTCCATCGCTCAATGTAGAAATGGACGGTGCAAATGCTGAAGAATGACAGTCTAGCCTTAGACACAAACAAACTCGGTTTACCAACGCATTTCATTGCAGGAAAAACGTAAAAAAAAAAGAAGAAATAAAGACAAGAAAAAAAAATTAGAAGAAAAATCTCAGTACTCCAATTAGACGTTTTCAAGCACACCAGCTCTTTAAAACTTCGAACTTCAAGTGAAAACAGGATATTGTGATGTAATCTCCATGAGAATTTGTGGCTGGGCTTCATTCGATAAGAATGGCATCAGGAATGGATTTCCTCGACAAGCAAATATTGGAATGTTTTCTGCCGTCTTTGGGAAAATTCTCTGTTCTCTGCAGTTCCTTTTTACTTGATTGATCGAGCAAGCCACGCGATCGCTCTCAGCAAGAAACCAAGTCGACGATGACTTGAGATAAAAAACCCGCATAAGTCTGGTTCTACCAGCTCATGTATTTTATTGTAAAAGATGGAAAGGAGTGGAGAAAACAGCAAAAAGCAGCAACAACCAAAGCACCATCAAACAATAATAGTCATACGGATAATATTAATATATTTATAAGAATGATAATGATATAAAGAAAAAAATAATAATGATAATCATAAAAAATGTTAATAACGATAATAATGATAATGATAATAAAGATAATAACAACAACAAAAATAATAATCATAATCATATTAATCATGATCATCATAATAATTATAATAATAATTATAATGAAAATAATTAGAAGAGGGAGATAAAAAAAAAAAGGCCAGGAGCAAATCCCTGCTACCTACCTAACAAACTGCAGTTTTTATTTAACTCTTCTTTCAACTCTGAGATGGACAATTTCGACCTTACCTGGCAGCGCCGACCCTGGGTAAGACAGACACTCGATTGAAAATCTACCGGTCAACCGCCTCGAACTCCGGTCCTCTGCGTCATAAAGTGAACAGAATAATACACAGAGGAATACAATAAACACCAATCACGCAAAGTGACCCATTTCCGGGGATCATGACACCAAGTATTCAAACAATGGAAAAAAGTCACAAATCTGAACCAAAATGCGTTCATGTTGCATGGTTTAATGTTGGTTGGTAGACAATTCGTTGATTGTTTAGCAAAGAGACGAATACCCCGCTAAAGCCTTCTTCTATTCGCCCTTATGCGAAAAAAACCAACAAATTGATGATAATATACTATCTCACATTAAATCATGTGACGTGAGCACATTTTGGTAAGGTTTGTGGCCTTTTCTATGGATTCTAACCCTCACGCGTAACAAGCTCTCACGAATTTTTCGGGATTTCAATAGCTATTCTGTTGGAGAGCCGCTTACATCATCATTCCCAGGTCTTGGATCACATAATATATTGAAGTATTCTGGCACTGACTAGTCATGTAGGAAATGAAACAAATAATAATTCACGTGTTGTCAAAAACAAATATCTCTACGAAGGATTTCATTCCAGAGACAAAAGTTGTACGCGTATAGGAAAGTTTTAAAGACAAAAGCAGATATGTCCCAGACTCATATATAATTTATAAAACAATGGGTTCTTCCTGATAAGGGGGCAGACCTGCCGCCTCAATGCATTGCAATAAAAATAACCCTGGGTTTCTCTAGCATAAAAAGCGAGTATAGAACTAAATAAATATTCCCATTTATCTTTGAGTTAGATCGTTTGTGAACTACACTCATAAAAATTCGAGTTAGGCGGTTTGTGAATAACACCAATAAAGATTTCGAGTCTTGTCCTTAAGCCCTTTCTCCTCAACGCTTCAACTCTTTAAGACCGTCTGTTTCTCTCTATCTTTCCCCTTCTCCGTTTTCTGCTTCTTCTTCCATACTACTCTTTTTTTCTTTCGTTTGTTCTTTCCTTTTTCGTTCTTTCTTTCTTTTTTTCTTTATCCCCACAGACACTCTTGTTCTCATCGATTTATCTCTCTGCAACCTTGCCATTCTATTTGGCATTATCCAACACTTCAGTCTGATAACGTCTTCTTATTTTTTTCCTTTTAGAATATATAAAAAGGATCTCTTGAAAATAATTAAAATTGAACGCGTCTGTCCTGGTGAGTGAATTTCATAGAACTTTGCGGAGATTTTATGTAAAACGTTGAGCGGAAATGCAGATCTTCTGGAACTATTTAGTAGTAAGGAGAATAAATAGGCTGACGCTCAGTATCTCATCCTACCTTACTTGATACTTCTACGTCCCTAAAACTAGAGAGTTTTCACAGGAGCGCTGCTTTTGTAAGAGCCAAGCTTTAAGTGACATGTTCGACTCTGCGTTTCATTGGAGATGGACGTGAAATTCGGAGGTCCTGTCTTAAAAAAAAAAATCAAAAAAAATCGTACTTTATTGATCCCCGTAGGGAAATTTGGTTTACAATGGTGCATATACAAATACAATCATAATTCATGCATGAAATAATACGTGTGAAAAATCAACGTTATAAACAGCAATCTCTCATAGCATGCACACAAACACCACTGCTGGTCGCCACAAGAGCAGCGCCCGAGTTACCCATTACCACTTGGGCCAAGTGAGGAAATTTGTGTAAAGTGCCTTTCCCAAGGACACAACGTCGAGCCCCAGTAGGGATTCGAACCCGCAACCCCACTCTTCAGAAGGATTACGAGTCCGACAGCCTAACCACTAGGCCACCAAACTAACTTCATCGATCAACGTTCGTGGTCATGGCAATTTAAAGCTTTTACAAGATGTTTGTATACACGGAACACTCATGGAGAATTGTTGATAGCCAAAGAAAAACAAATAGGAGAAATTGAATTGGCCGAGCAATCAATAAACTACAGACATGGGCTAACGTGGCATTCAGAAACAACCGTGCCGCCATCCATCGGAAACATAGGCGTATTGACCATAAAGCCATTGAACCGAGTGAATACCTTCAAATGAGTTAGAATTCAACCGTGGACTTTTAATGAATATTGGACCTTTTTGTGTACCGTATGTGTAACATAGCAATCTATTTTTTGCTCATTGACATCGTCACTACAAAGCCCAATTCCGTGAAGCTTTTTTCCAGCAACGTCGCGGACAAGACAAAATAAAAATGTTGGCAAAATATAATGCAAAGTCGACAATATTCCTCGTAACTGTTTTCAAGATATCAGACGGCATGTCGTGGTCTGATTTCCTAAACAACCGCAAACGCTCTAAGATTTAGATCTGGTTAAATGTTGTTGTTTTTGTTGTCCTTGTTGTTTTGACAAAATCGTGTAGACCTATGAGTTAACATATATTTTAACAAGTAACCTGTGAGCTGTTCGACTCTGCCGCACCGTTCATACTGGAGCAAAATCAGACGTTTATGATCATGGCGTGCTGGTCAACGCTCCTGTAATATTTCAAGCCTCGGGCCTATCCCCAATAGCTTGCCTGGAGAAAAGTTAATATAAATTATTTCGATATCTTTATTCTCGTTCGATTAAATATTACTGCCAAATTATTCTACAGCAACAAGTTATGCGCTCAGAACAAGTTGATTTGTGACGTATAAAAGCGCTCCCAAAGAGTTCTCATGTTTGTAAATAGTTCTAAGAACCGGCACCCCCCTTCTTTCTCTCTCTCTCTCTCTCTCTCTTTCTCTCACTCCTCACACATTCTTTGTCTCTCTCCTCACACATTCTTTGTCTCTCTCATTCTTTCTCACTTGTTCGTTCATACCAGCCCCTCTCTCTTTTACACCCACTCACACACGTTTATAAAACTTTATTTCTCTTTATCTATCCAGCCATCTATCAACATATCTGTCCATTTATGCCTCTCGTATATACGCACACACGGACACCCCCCTCACACACACATGCGCGCACACAAGCACACACTGCCATCACCTTACACACACTGCCAATGTC
Source organism: Phyllaplysia taylori (assembly GCA_032273245.1). Classification (NCBI taxonomy): domain Eukaryota; kingdom Metazoa; phylum Mollusca; class Gastropoda; order Aplysiida; family Aplysiidae; genus Phyllaplysia; species Phyllaplysia taylori. Next base: position 511 of record JAUKPP010247772.1, on the reverse strand, counting down.
CCCCCTTCCATTAGTAGTAAGGAATGGGTTATTTATAGAGGCGCCAGCCTCAGCTGTCTTAGCCTAAACCTCCTGATAAAAGAGATCTGTTTCCACTATTTGAAATTTAGTGCAATGTCCTATTTAAAGCACACGCTCTGTTGCTCACGTGCCGGCGTCGACTGTGTACTCACACTTGGTTTGTCAACTGTACTGTAATGTCATTTCTTCCGGCCTCCGGGGGCTGGCGGTGACTGGGGTTACTGGCCAGCCGGTCACTTGAAATAGTAGCCTAATGTCCTGACTACATTAACTCCCCTTTTTAAAACACGTTATAAAATGAGAAAGAATTAAAATAAAGGAAGATCAAACTTGAAACCTTTTGCCTTACGGTACTTTAAAGTAAAGTTGTTAACTAACGTCGCAAACTATAACTATCCGGGTCAATACTATAGGACTGCTGAACTGGCATAGGGATTTGAAAAAAGGACAGAAAAGAACAAAGATGGCCAACTGTTTGCAGTCTTGGGGG
>JAUKPP010247750.1:0-13015 GCA_032273245.1 Phyllaplysia taylori | reverse complement strand
CCCACCCCCTCCCCCCAAACCCTCTGTGTGATGGATGAAGAGCCTATCCATTACACTTTTGATAAGAAGCCTACAGATAGGCAAACTAGCCCTGATGCTTGTGAATTTCTATCACCATATACAATGCATTGGGAGATGAGCTTCTCTTGAGTGTATTTTATATTTTCTATCAAGTACTCACTTACTCACTTTGTCACTACACAGTGACCAAAGGTCCACTTTTGAAAGAGAAGAACACAATAAAGAAAGCAAGGAGGTGGCACAACTTAATGTCTGTGATTTATGAACCATGTGGTTTTGGACAATACTTGCGTTAAAAACAAGGAGAAAATCACACCAGAGTGACTGCCAACCACCCACATGGTCATTATAGTGCCAGGAAATAGATTAGGACATTTGTAGCACTTAGAAAGAAGAAGAACAAATAGACTACATGAGAGCATCCGCCAACCACCCTTCCACGAAGTTCACTTTACAGCCATGTTTCTGCAGCACTGACCATTGTAAGAATAGCTACTGGTGGGACTCAGCTGTCCTGTTCCTGGAGTCTCTGCTCTTCTGTAAGGGGAGGGAACTTCTTTCCAGGAAACTCCCAGCTCGTTTGTGACATTCACATAGAACACAACACCTGGAGAAGGAAGGAAAAAATAGATTAAATACTAAAGAAAAAGAAAGGCGTTTTACAAAACTGCAGAGTGGGTTTTATTGAAATCATTTTCAAGGTGGGCTTAATTTGTTGATTTTGGTTTTACGCCCTTTGTTATACTGTAAGATAATTTAAAAGGCAGGCTACTTCAACCTTGGCTGTCATGACTATCAGCTGAGAGGGGAACTTAAACCCAGCAAAGGGACGTAGATGCTTGAATAAAAATAGCTGCTGATAGGGACAGATCCCAGCAGACAGACATTGATGCTCGTCCCACAAGGGAATCAGACTCGGGTCCTCTGTTTGAGGGTGATAGGCGAAGGACCTAATCCACCGCAGACACTAGTATTCTTTAGAATGAAAGTAACAATCAATATTGATAGGATAAAGATAACATTGGAAATATATTACTGCATAAGGTGGAGACCCACACTAAAACATCTAAAAACTAAAAAACTTAATCCTCACTAAAGTTAAAATGGTCGTGATAACAGAGTTGAAAATGACAAGTTTGAAAAGTCTCCTCTATGAGCTGTAATTGCGGTTCTCCCGTAAAACAAAATTTCCCTTGGAGGATGAATATATACAGGGAATCTTATTGATCAGCATGAGAGAAAATAAACCGCAAGATGATAACATGCGAAGCCAATGTTAAAAACAAGTTGACACAGGAGTGTGGTTTTTTTTTCTCCTTTTGGTTTAATGCTCCTTGCAACACTGTAGGGTCACTTAAGAGACGAGCTACCTCAACCCTGTCTGTCAGGCCAACCCAGGCTGCAAGGAACACTGTCCCAGAAGAAAAATGGAGATATGCTTGATCAAATAAACTGCCCCAAGTGGGCCTTGACCTAAAGTCCTCTGCACAGCAGGCGAAGAACCTAACCATTACACCATTAATATACAATAGAAATCAAGTCATAAAATTTAATAGAAAAAAGAAATTACGTACCTTGCCAGAACACAGAGCCAGGAGCCCCCATGACTAGAGCGTCATCCTGTCAGGCACACAAGGAAATTGTAAGTACATAACCAACAAGCAAATTGGATGGACATATCGAAACATGCAAATTGTATGGACATATTTAACAAGTGAATTGGGAGGATGAATTAAAGAAAGAATCCGTAAGTAGATATGTTCATACTTTCCAGAACATTACAAAACGCTATACAATGAGATGATTGCTCTGCATTGTGGTATTGTCAATAAAGGACAAAAAAATATATAAACAGTCAAACCTGCTTAAGACGACCACCGAATGTCAAGAAAAAAGTGGCCGTTGTAGACAGGTGGTCGTCTTAGAAAGGGATAATATATAGAGAAATATCATTTGGGAGTCGATGGAAAATGGTCGTTTGTGCAGGTGGTCGCTCGAGCAGGTTCAACTGCACTTAATGCAGCTACAAAAATACAATCAAATTAGGTAGGATAAGATGAGACTAGAAAGGATGGACGAGATAACGTGTATAATATCATTTCATATCAGACATAAAACTTAATCTTTGTCACAGAGCAAATGAAAACATTTTATATCTCAACATATGCTTTAGAATCAATACATAACAAAATGCATTTAAGAATATTAATGTTTTATCTTTAAGGAAGCCATTGTGATCAGCAATCCTTACCTCCAACTGCTTTGATTTTGATTTTACACCCCTTTCACCACTATAAACCAATTGAAAGGGTAGGACCTATGATCTCAAAATCCATCTCCTACAGATTGTGGAAGCACACATAAAAATTGTGAAAAAAAATTCCAGATAGATCACAAGTGTGAGACTTGAACCAGCTGCCTTCTCATTCCTGGGTAAGCCAACATGCCATCGCTCAGCAGCATATGGCCCCATCCTTCTCCCTGTGCGGCAAGCTTCTGGCCTCTCCTCTTTTACTTTTCTTCTTCTCCATTCCGTCTTTACTATCTCTACTTTTTCATCTTCATTCCATCTAAACAATCTTTACTTTTTCTTCTTTTTTCCATTATTTCATCTTAACAACCTTTACATTTTCTTTTTCATTACATTTTGAAAACCTTTACTTTTTATTCCTTATTCCATCTTGACAACCTGAACTCTCCCTTTTTCTTCATTTCATCTGGACTACCTTTAACTTTTTCATTTCTTCTTCTTTTCATCTTGACAACCTATAGGGGCCTACTCTTTTTCCTCCTTTATTTTATTTGGACTACTTTTAGTTTTTCATTTCTTCTTTTCATCTTGACAACCTTTACTTTTTTTTCTTCATTTCATCTGGATTATCTTTACCTTCTCTTCTTTATTCCACCTTGACAGTTCTTACTCTTCATCTTGACAACCTTTGGTTTTTCTACTTCTTCATTTCATTTGGACTACCTTAACTTTCATTTTTTCTTCTTTCCATCTGGACAACCTTTATTCTTTCTTCTTCATTTCATCTGGACTACCTCTACTTTTCTTCTTATTTCCACTTTGACAATTCTTACGCTTTCTTCCTTATATTGACAAACTTTACTCTGTTCTTTTTCATTTCATCTGGACTACCTTTAACTTTTTCATTTCTTCTTCTTTTCATTATGACAACCTTTACTCTTCCTACTCCTTCATTTCATCTTGACAGCCTTTACTTTTTCTTCTTGTTCATTTCATCTCGACAACAAACACAGCATTTACCTGTCCTATAGAGACTGCCATTCCCGTTTGGCAGAGGCCAAAATCTTGCAGGTACTGGGTGTGAGACAGTCTTTTACACGGTATAACAACATCCTCATAGTCCAGGGTTTGAGAGAACGTGAAACAAATACCCAACGCTGCATTGTTAGACACATAGCGATGCCCACAAGCCTAGGCGATTTCGTGTGGAGGAAAACAAGTTGGGGGGAAAAAGGGGGAGGGGAAAAAAAATCGGGCAATTAAAATTTTGAGTTAAAAAAGGCATTTCTGGCGTACATTACCTGTCCAGCTGCTGCAGACATACCCGCCTGGCACAGACCAAAGTCTTTCAAGAAGCCAGTGTTCGGCAGATCCTGGCATGGCCGGAAGGTCGTTTCGAAGAAAAATTCCTGGTCCCAAAGGTTGCAAAAACCTAGGGCTGCATTGTTTTTCACGGCGCGATGGGCACATGCCTAGATAGAACATTAAACGTCAGTTGTGGTGGTTTATCTTCATCACAATCAAATCAATAGCAACAAAGGGGGAAATAAATTCAATCCTGTTCAGCAGCTTATTACTTTTGGTCAACAAATCCTATACAAAAAAAATTAATCAGTAATGAAAATGTGCACATTAAAAGGTTTACTATAGCTTGCTTGGTTGGTTTCAGTATTTGTTACTGGGTTTTTCCTTGTGTGTGTATTCATAATACAGATAATGCAAGAGAAAAACGAAATTAAAAAAGTACATGCAACTGATGCTCAGATTGTGACAAATCTCAAGAAAAAAATCACTACGTCCAATTTTCCCTACATTCGTCAAACCCCAGTCTCTTCATTTCAAATATACAGAAGGACTGAAAAAAGAAAAACAGAAAGCATTGAAACAAAACTTAAGCACTGATAGATTTGGGTTTATGAAAAATGCAATTCAAAATGCTGGCACAATACACAAAACAAATATTTTTGTGTTCAGTGTATGATCATGCAGAGGAGTCAAGCATCTTTCTGAAATCCTAAAAGCTTCTCATTCACAACATTGATGAAGATGTACAATTCTGGTTACAATCACGTCAATAACATATAAGGCATTTCATCTACATGCCTGTAAAATAAAGCAATAACGATGATAATAGCTTTTCTCTTTATTAACCCCTTTGTGACGGAAGATATTCATAACAGAGGACGAGTTGTTTTGACGAAAAAGATTTCGAATCTCTTCATACATTTTTGACACCATCAATGTCGAAACTGATTCTGTTTCAGGCTACAGATGCCCATGACAGCTATATTACAACAATTAAATCATGCTGTGCGTTGTGCACCAGGCCTTGAATGTAGTGAGATTTGGCTGATTTTACGCTGTACCTCGAATATCACAATATCACTAGAAAACATGATTTGCTGTACACAATACATCAAACATCTCGAAGGGGTTAACTATTTCACATCACATGTTCTATTGGATGAACAACTTGATGAGCACATTTCATCATCACCTCATTCCACAGCAACACGAAAGGCACTGTCCAATATGATGGGAACACAACCACTCAGTTCAACATCTTGAGCAGTGTGAAGCAAGGATGCGTTCTCACTCCAACGCTTTTTGGCATTTTCCTCACTATGCTATTTAAGCAGGCTTTTTTTAGGAGAAACTGAGGGAAATTTTCCTCCATACACACAATCAGATGGGTGTCTCTTCAACCTGGCATGTCTCAAGAGCAAAACAAAAGTGCGGAAAGTCATGATGAAAGACATGCTGGTCACTGACACGCTGCAGTCTCATCGCACTCTGAGAGCAAGCTGCGACACCTAAGTGATCGATTCTCTCAAGCCTGCAAAGACTTTGGGCTAACGCTCAGGGAAAAAAAGACAGAAGCACTGGGCCAGAGAGTAGGACAGTTTACCTACCCAGGATTCACCATCAGCAGTGACCTATGCTTAGATGAGGAAATCAACAAGAGAATGGGTAAAGCAGTTACCACCTCTGGAAAGCTTTTTTAAAAAAAGACACCTGTGAAAACAACAAGCTCACTGTTAAAACCAAGATGGCAGTCTACAGTGCCTGTGTGGCCAGCACGCTCCTCAATGGAAGAGATCTTTGGACTACAGACACAAGACATGAGAAGAAATTGAACAGCTTTCACATGCGCTGCATACGCCGTATTCTAAATATCACTTGGCAAGACAAGATTACAAATGTCGGTGTTCTAACCATACCAAATCTCCCCTCCATGTACACACTGCTCAGACTTTGCAGATTTCACTGGCTTGGACATGTCCACAGAATTGAGGATGGGCGAATCCCAAAGGACATCCTATATGGGCAACTCATCACAGGGAAGAGCACAAAACTGCGAATGGAGAGGAGCTTACACTCCCTCAATAAAGAGAAAAGAGCTCGGCGCAGAGCAGAACCAGCCAAAGATCCCTCTGTCTACAAGTTCACCACCTGCCAAAGAGACTGCCATTCCCTTGTTAGGCGGCATAGGCCCATTAGTCACAACAGCCGATGTAACACGGTAACTGGCTACACCCACAACTGCAGCGCTCTATCACGATTATTCAACAATTGACAGCGGTCTACTAATACTATTGGATGAAACACAACTGAAAAAGAATTTCTTCACAAAGTAATTAACTTTCAATTCTGTACAATTCAATAACAAGAAGAAAAAAAAATGTTTTTACCTTTTCATCAAAATCCAAAATAAACTTAATGTACTGATAACAAATCTAACACTTCGGCACCTGTCTTTGGAAAGTATTCATTCCCCAGCAGAGAGCTACAGGCAAGACAAAAGCTATTGCTACATACAGAAGCATAAAGCACAATGCACAAATAATTCAATTCATTCTTTATCATTTTACATTTACGACTCAATTTCAGAGCAAATCAATAAATATTACATGAACTGTGTTGTGAAGAACTACTCTCTGAGCAAACACCCATAGCACTATCACAATGCACAAATAATTCAATTCATCCTTTATCATTCAATATTAGCTACTCATCTTCTGGAAGCAAATAAAAAACGTTACAGGAACTGTGTTGTGAACAACTACTCTCTGTGCAAACATCCATAGCTCTGTCACATTCAGATTGTCCAAAAAAAGAAAGAGGACATTATAAAAGATAGCAGCATCTTTGTCTACAACAATGCAAAAATGTATCACATTGATCTATTGACATACATTGTGAATGCCCAAACTATTTCGGTGCACAAAAAATCATAGATGATCTTTTATTCTGATATACCAGAGTAGAGATATCGGGAGGGGGAGCTAGGAAATAAAGCTCGATGACAACCATGAGGAAGTGAGTTAATATGCAGAAGAGTCGGACTCGAAGCAAAAATATGTGCGGCACCCTGCATTTGTCAATTGCGAAACTTGGTGTAAAGGTGCGATATTGTGTTTCGTTGTAAGACTACTATTATTTCATTGGTCTCAAGGGATTATCAAAATAGAAGAGTTCTGACATAGACAACAGAATGAAAATATGTGCGGTAGCACTTGGCTTTGTTTTACAAAAGGGAAGTAAGTTCCCTCTCTCAATATAACCTATCCTCCTTGGACATACAATATACAGGGTGGGTTTTTTATATTGATCGATTCTAAATTGATATAACTCAGAGACGACAGGAGATAGAAATACTCTGTTTTCTGTCGATTAATCCTCACCCATTTAAGTTTTTTCTGGTACCAATATCAGCCGATTTCATGAACACACTGTGCGACAGCGCCAGTTTACGTGAACAGGCCCCGATTTTTAGCGCGCAGAAATGACGCTAATCTGCTATTTACCATGCGCGTCTTGTGAGTTTACAAAGGAAATCGCGCGCCTTCAGTTGTGAGAAAATTCTAACTAAGCGCAACAAGAAAAGCACAATCCAAAACTCAATTAGAACTTGGAATAAAAATTTGGTAGAGATGGGTACTGTAATGGCTGTAACAACAAAGATAGCAAGGAGTCAACATGCGATTTGCTTTGTGCCCGATCAATTGAAAAAGACCACTTCACTTTGATACTCCCAGAAACATCCACCTCCTTTTAACTTCAAAGAATAAAACTCAAATTTTGTTTTCGTAAAACATGAACCAAGAGTTTGTTAGACTTTTGTCCTTTTAGAAAAACAGTTTTAATAATCTTTTAGTTGCCTTACGATGGTTTCTATCAGTCCTCCTCTTTGGCATGCCAGTGCGCTGTTTTGACGTCTTGACCTAAAAAGGGCTATGTTCCGTTGATTCCTTTTTAAAATGCCGTCTCTATCAACATAATCTTATCAAGTATCCGAGACAAAACTTAAATGGCCAGGGAATGGTATGCAGAAAACCATTTACCTTTATCTCTTACCGTTTCCAAGTTATTCAAGTTTAGAATTGATCAATATAAAAAAAACACCCTGTATATATATATATACAGTCAAACCTGCAGTGTCAATAGTCTAGTGGTTAGGCTGCCAGACTCATAATCAGGAGGTTGCGGGTTCAAATCTCAGTTTGGGTCTGACAATACATTCTTGGGAAGCACACTTTACATAAATTTTTCTCATTTCACCCAGGTGTGAATGGGAGCCCGGCTACAGACAGCAAGCAATTTTGTCGGTATGATAGTGGTTTAGTTTAGCACCTGTAAAATGGCAATTTGCACAATATGCTTCCAAGGAAGTTAAGAAAGTTTCTGAATTACTTCGTTTCACAACACATGTAGGTGTATCAAAAGCACCTGACTTATATCCTCTCCATAGCAGTGACCTATCTATAAAGGTCTTTTTTCTCTTTGATTTTGAGCGACTATAAAAGGCAGGTTCAACTGCACATCTTGTTACACAGTACTCCAATGAGGCATGTCAAACTCCTATGTTGATGACAAAGTTTAACTATGGATGAAAAAATATAGTCATTACAGTAAAAGCCTGATGGTATGGTTATACACCTGGACACACAGAACTCTTAAAACCCCTTAAAACGACAGATCTACAGCTTACACTTAAAATGTTAAAACGTAGTACATGTATATGAATAAATTGACCCTTGTAACACTGATAAGTCAAATTACGAGGCAAGCTACTTCAGCCCTGCCTGTCTGAGCCGATCCAGACCGAGAGGGACACAACATCCCAGAAGAGAAGAGATGCTTGTCCAGCATGGGGATCAAGCTCCTGTCTTCTGAATGATAGGTGAAGAGTCTAAATATTATACCACAGATGCCAGTTTTCAGCTCTAAGCTACCTGCTACTCTACAAAATAATTAAGGGATGATTGATTCAACGAGTATACAAATAGAGAGATTCCCATTACAATATCTTCGTGTACAAAGTTTGGTTTAGTTTTGGTTTTGGCTTAACGTCCCTTACAACACTGTAAGGTCATTTAATGGACGGGCTACTTTGATCCTGCCTGTCAGGGCCAACCTGGGCTGAGAGGGACATTGTCCCAGCAGAAAAATGGAGCTATACTTGATCAAACAAACTGCCCCATGCGGGCCACAAATTCACGTCCTCTGCATGATAGGCGAAGCGCGTAACCATTACACCACAGACGCCAGTCCGTGTACAGGATGAAGAGCCACTTAAACATTAAAGATGTGGTGAACTGTTTCATCATTGCCTGGATTTGAAAGCCATTGAATGCCAGACATTCTCATCACATAACATAATATTCACACTTAAAGGATCAATGAACTACAAACAGTGCCTTCTGCAGTGGCCGACCAAACTATTTTGGTTTTGGTTCAAAGCCCTTTCTAACACTGTAAGGTCATTTTAGAGGTGGGTTTTTTTTCCCTGCCTGTCAGGGTTTACCCAGGCACCTTATTTGCTCATAAAGGATGGGCATTCACAACAACAAGTAAAATAGACTAGATTTCTATCCTTTGATAGCAAATATCAAAGGATAGAAATTTGTGCAGATCACTAAATTTCACAACAAGAAGAAATAGACATAATTGAGATTTGCCACCAAGGGTAGAAACTTATGCAGTTTAGCTGCAAAATCTAACACATTCTACAATAAAATACACAGGACTTTTTCCTCTCAGACATTGAAAAAAATAATCCTGCACTCACAAAAAAAATTCTGCAGATGCTCATTTCTGATATAACAAAAGCCTCAGATGCAATTACAAGTATACCTATCCAACTCCCAAATAGTCCAATTTTTCAGCTAAGCCTGAATTGAGGATTTTGTTTTAGTTCTTGCATATAGAACCCCATTAGTTTATAATTCAAGTGAATATCTTCTGATGCACTTCATTCATTTCTTCCATATCAATATATATATGTCAATATTCTTTCAATTTGCTGGCCTTACTGATTCCATTACTTGAAATTTTCATTCAAAATGATGATGTATCTGACAAATTTTACTACTGTGGCTTTTAAACTGTAAACAAACAAAAAAATCAAATATGACTTTTGAATTGGTCCCAAGATTAAAAAAGAAGACATTAATTGTCATTCTGTGATGTAAGAATTCTACAACTATCAAGTGCAAAACATTATAATCAACATTGAAAACGTACAGGCAAAAAATCCTAATAAACATTTTTCTCCATAATTCTCCAAACACAAAGATCCAGAGTTTTTTTAATGTTTTTCCTTATCATTTACTTATTTTTTCACCGCTATCTATATTAGGCAATTCTGCATACCCAAAATAATAATTTCAACAAACGACTGTAGCAAATGCAAAAGTGTTCACTTGATCTTATCGCTCACTACCACTGGCAGGAAGTTTATGGAATCAGTTTTTGACCTACCCTGTAAAATTCTCTGAAATGGACTTATATGTTTAGAGCATTACCAAGATGATATGTTAAGGAGTTACAAAAAAATCCATGGAGCCTCATTGATATACATAAATGTTGAACGTTGAGTCTGTCCACAGAAGCATGATCAACATCTGAAAATCAGGGCAGTACAGCATATAGACCAAATTGAAGTTATATAACAGTTGCTTACTATCCACTCTCCTATATGGATCCAAATGCTGGAGGATGACCAATCATGACACTGCCAAGCTGTCTTCTTTTCGTACAACCAGCTTATGCCAGATCCTCAAAATACTCTGGATGAACAAGACTTCCAATGAAGAGCTTTTACGGAGATGTAGACAAAAGGACATGACCAGCATAATAACAAGGAGAAGATGGAGATGGATTGGACATGCGTTGAGAAGGGAACCGAACTCTAAGACTGCCCTACACTGGACACCTGAAGGAGGTCACAAGAGGCAGACTTAAGATGACTTGGCAACATACAGTTGAGTCCAAAATGAAGTCCTGGAACCACTTTCGGGGGAAGTTAACTAGGATGGCCGAAGACAGAGAGAGCTGGGGATCCTTTGTTGCTGCTCTTAGCCCCAGATGGCGCCACAGGTAGTAAGTAAGTATTGGGTCTAAACACACTTTCTCCTGGTCTGAAATATTTTTTTAATTTAAAAAAAAATCTTTGGGGGGGGGGGGGGGGGGGGCGGAGATTATCAAATCAGAAAAGCAAGCCGTGGGGAACCGAAAAGGCTAAACCAGAGCCCATACAGGAAGAACACTCCGAGAAAGAGATGGGGCTGCCCCCAGCACACACAAGGGGGTCACCAAAAAATAACAAGAGATTCATTAAAGTGGAACCCTCTGAGAAAAAAGCAAGATTAACCAAGAAACACCTGGCGCAGAGACATTGGAGCAGAATATGCAACCGACAGGGTAGGGTGGGGGACAGCTGCAGAAGAAAGTGCAAATTTAGACTTGGAGAGATGTCGTTGAAGGCTAGTGCCCAAGTGGGGTGAAAGGCCAAACTAATCAAAAAGTGTCAAAGATTGTTTTAAAAAGGCAGAAATCCAGACTCCATGGCCTATACCCTGACAAATGTGATGATAATGACTCTTAAGTCTAAGTGAATAGGGAATGTGATAAAACTTACAAATGCAAAGTAAGGAGCTACAAATAAGAGTTGGGAAGGAAAATTTAACATAGCATGTCCACACACTTGCCCTGTGCAATTTGACTGGATGAAAGTTTTAAAACAAGATCCCAGGTCCAGCCATGAAAGTAACTTCATATTATACAAGGTGGGTTTTATATATTCGTCAATTCTACATTGGAATAGCTCAAAGGTGGTAAGAAATAATTTAATCAGAGCTTGGCATCAATATTTGGTAGAACCTGATAATGTGAATTGCTATAATAAAAAAAACAAAGATAGAAAAACATATGCAAATTGCACTGTGCCAGTTCAATTAAAAATGACGACTTCAATAATTTGATACCCTCAGAAACGTCCATTGCTTTCTAACTTTAACCGATAAAATCCAATTGACTTTTTCGTAGAACATGAAGCCAGAGCTTCGTAGACATTTTTCCTTTTGGAAACAACATCTTTCACTATCTTTTTATTGCCTGTCGATGGTTCCTAGCAGTCCCCTTTGGTATACCAGTGTGCTGTTTTGCCGCCATGACTCTTCTTAAACATTTATTCCGATTTAAAATCGATCAATATAAAAAAAACACCCCGTATTTAAATCCAAATCAAATGGAAAAGTCTTCAAATATAGACTCAAAATTTACTAAACTGAAGCAGACCACAGATTTTCCCCTGCTCATTAGCATCAGACAAAAATGATGACCTTGCCTGCTCTTCACTGAACTCTTATGGTGCATCTAAATAGATTCATTACTGAAAACAAAATTAATCACACTTGGTCTGTGCAGTAATTTGGTTTCGTTACCAGTTTTATGTCCCTGCAACGCTCACTGTAAGGTCATTTAAGAGACGGGCTATTTCGACTCTGCCTGTCAGGGCCAATCCAGGCTGAGGAAAAAAAATCCCAGCAGAAAAAAAGCAGATCGCCAGCGCCTGGGATCCAACTCGGGTCTTCCGCATGATAGACGAAGAGCCTAACAAGTACACCACGGCACCGGTCTGTGCGATGAAACTCATATGTCATCATATTAATTCTCTAAATGCGTATGTCCATTTCAGCAACTGTTACAGAGGCAATAAAGAACTTGTTCCAAAAACTCTTAAAAATTACAACCTGGTGGGGTACATCAAGTGATGTTTCTAAAATTCACTGTTGTCAGTGGTTTATAATTTTTCTTTCAGGATAGAGAATTGTAAAATAGAGATATTGTTGACAGAAAAGAAATTTTCAAACTTCAGGATATTTAGAGAATTACACCAAGAATATACATATAGGTCAAACAACCTTTCTCATTCCCTCAAATCATGACCTTTAAGTGTTGCAAGGGACGTAAAACTGGCAACCAAACCAAAATCGAATCATCCACTCATTAAACAGAGACGATTTTAAAGCTCTAACATTGCAAATGTACAATAAAATACATGTGACGATATTGCTTTCATATACATAAATTTCTTGTTTTCATACATTGAGTTTAAAAAGAATGTTTCTAACACAAGTTTACATTTCGTAAACTTCCACTAAAAAAATCAGTTATTTTATCTCCAAGTAAGAATATTCAACAGCTATTTAATATGCAGTATAATCTGGAAATAATGTTCCTTCAAGGGTCATTTATGTTGTAGCCAGGACTCTCAAATTATATTATTTGGTTTGGTGTGGTTTGGTTTAAAGCCCCTTGATATATTGTATGGTCATTTTGTAAGGTCATTTTAGAGGCGGGCTACTTCAAAGAGGGCTGACCGGCACTGTGGTGTAATGGTTAGGCTCTTCGCCTTGCAAGCGGGAAGACCCTAGATCGATCCCCGATCGCGGACGA
>JAUKPP010247749.1:0-23160 GCA_032273245.1 Phyllaplysia taylori | reverse complement strand
TATCTATCTATCTGTCTGTCTATCTATCTATTTATCTATCTATCTATCTATCTATCTATCTATCTATCTATCTATCTGTCTATCAATCTCTCTCTCTCCCTATCTCTCTCTCTCTCTCTCTCTCTCTTTAAAAAGACCTCGCAACTTAAAAAAAAATGTTTCTCGGTTTCTTCTTCCTGATCCCACCAGCATATAAATGGCTATATCCCATTGCATCATGGAATGAATCATTGAATGTAATCACATAAGCAGCAAAGTGTTCAATAATGAATGAGGACTACTTTCACGCACAGGCGCCGCTGCTGTTTTTTATTCCCATTGGGCCATACAAATGGGATTCATTGTAATGTAACGGGCTGGCTTTTGATGAAAATACTTAGGACTACATGTATTATGTACGCCTATCTATTCATAATGATAAAGGTAAATTATTTTAGGTGAAAGAACTTTTTTGTGGTAACTTAAATTGTAAGGAGTTTAGAAAAAACTTTTTGTTATTTCTGCACAACAACGTCTTTCGCAAAAGAAACTTCAAGGCTTCAGAGAGGAAGGAGAAGTAATGGATCAGCATCATTATCGATATCATTATAGTTTGGTTAAAAATACCTTATTATGTATGTTGATACTCCCAATAAAAAGAATTGTTTCCTTACTTGTTTCTTTGTATGTGTATTTGAGATTTTACGAAAATATGGATATTATAAACCCACATAATGCCAGGAAGTAGAATAGGACAATAGCAGCACAAAAAAAGCAGGCATAGGCCTACTCGCAGAAAGAACAAACCACATCAAAGCGCATGGGGATGGGGGAGCGGGCCGACATATCTGCAAAAAGTATTAATCCTCGCATCTTTGTTTAGATTGACGCCCATGCTCATTCTGCATCTTGTATCAAATGGAGGAAGACATATCTGAACTACAAATTGGATAACATCACTATGGCAAACAGACGCAACTGAGGGCAATGCCCATATTATTTCCCATGGCAGCATCTTTAAACGGAGATGTAAAAATTAACTATCTTTGCAGATACTTCGGTCTGCTAACATTACTCCACAGATGTTGGTAGCACCAATGCCAGAATGACTCATGAAATAAAAGCTGCAAAGATAACATGATGACTGAGTAACCTTTTCAATTCTATAGGGGCCTATCAGCCAGATCTCTTGTAAATTATATTTTGTGCACCAAGTGTGCTGGCTACTGTTCAATTTAAAATAAAACAAACAAAAATATTGCAAGGGAACTAACTTTGAAAGACTTAATAGTGGTAAGTTTTCATGAGTTACATCCCTGTATTAATACTTGGTTACTGACTAAGACTTCTACCTCGAGTCCGAGCCTTCATTTTCAGAAGATATCTTTTTGTGGTTTGTCAACACCAGGTGGTTGGATTTTAACTTGTTAAGTTTTACATTCCTTGCAATACTGTAAGGTTATTTATGACTTTTAAACCTACTGCAAGAATACGAAAGGCCATACAGCACTGCACTTCGTCCACTCTCAGCATAAAAAATTCTTTCACCCCAAAAGTACTCGGAATCTGTGGTGTAGTGGTTAGACTCTTCGCCTGTCAAGCGGATGACCTGAGTTCGATCCCGGTCGCGGACGATTAGCATTGTTTGTTGTTTTTTCTAGGGTTGGCCCTGACAGGCAGGGTCGAAGTAGCACGTCTCTTAAATGACCTTACAGTGTTGCAGGGGATGTAAAACTGGTAACCAAATCAAATCGAAATCTTTTCCTCTACGATGTGGATGAAAATTGTTTTAGACTGATACTACTACATGTAAAAACTCACGACATTTTGTACGCTCAGATCACACACAAGGCCTATGGTGATTTCTTTAACTTTTAAGTTTTCTGCCCTTTAATTTTGAAAATTCATGTTTAACTCTGCAACGCGACAAACTTAAAAATCATACATAAATACTCTCCGTTTGCTGTGTATGGAGTTTCATGGGTTTTTGTTTAAAATGAAAAGTATGCACACTCGTTTCTTGCTGAGTATACTGAGCTATTGGCTAAAACTAAAACAGCCAACAACGCTGGCACCTCTATAAACAACTAACTTTAAACTATACTGAGCTACAGAGATACTCATGATTGTGGTTTCTAAAACATAGGTCTTGCCCAGCAATCGAGGTCTAGTCTCGCCAGCAATGCTTTGTTGAGGTTTTTTGGCACTAACGACTCTACAGGGTCATTTAAGAGCCAGTAAATAATAAGGACAATAGTAACATTTAGAAGAAAAAGATCACATCAGAGCACCCGTGAACACTTGCCCTACCACCCTCTGTGGTGTAATGGTTAGACCCTTTGCCTTTCAAACGGAAGACCCTAGTTCGATCCCACGTACAGAAGATCTGAGGTTTTTTTGCTGGGATTCATCCTGGGTTGGTGTTGATAGATAGGCAGTCACGAAGTAGCTAGTCTCTTGAATTAACTTAGTGCTGGAAAGGACGTAAAACTAGAATCCAAACCAAACCACTCGACCTTGAGGTGTGATTCCAACCACACACCGGGCGCTGTAGAAATGATCTACATTATTATTATTATAAAATTTCAATACAAGCAAAACCACTTACTTCATGATACAAGAAAAAAAATTCTATAGACCTATAATGTATACATAGTATTGAACTGGGTCAAAACTTGTGGCTTACTTATTCTGCTGAAGAAGGTGACATCTTTTTCTTTTGGCTTAACGTCCCTTGTAAGACTGTACGGTCATATAAGGGACTGTATACTTCGGACTTCGACCCTGTCTGTCAGGCCCATCCGGGTGAAAGGGACAAATCCCAGCAGAAAAATACAGATTGTCCGCATGTGGGATCAAACTCTGGTCTTCCGCGTGATAGACGAAGATCTTAACCATTACACTACAGACGCCAGTAGGTGATAATATACTATTTTTGCCTCCAGTTTCAACATCCATCTCCAATAGGATGGCAGTTTAGGCCAATAAAACTGAAAAAACCCACAATAAAGCCCTGTAACAGACCTGTCCCATACTCGATCAAAATAGTAACAACAGTGGGATTTCCCGGAGAGGAGGGGTCAGATCTGCACCTTAATGAACTGAAAAAAAATAATAACCCTGGGTTTTTCTAGCATAAAAGAGTAAGGGATTGAACTATCACTCCAGGATTCACATTAGTGACCTTCGCATTCTGAAATCAGCGCTTACTGACTATCATTATCAACAGATGCCCCAACATGTGTATTTGATACTAAGTAGCATGAGTTTGATTTGGTTTCTAGTTTTAGTAAGGTCCATACGGGCTGAGAGGGAAGAATCTCAGCAGAAAATTGAGATCATCCATACATGGGGTCGAACATAAGTCTTTCGCATGATAGGCGAAGACAAAAGATGCTTGTGCACAAAAGACCCCAGCCCTAGCATGTGTATTTAACATTAAGTAGAATGAGTAAGACAAACACAACAATCAAGATTCAGCAAGGAAATTTATTTAATTTTGTACAGATGAGTACATAATGTTGGTTGTTTTGCATAAGGGCAAATAATACAAGGACTGTAGTGTGGTATTTGCCTCTTTGCTAAACAATCAGCAAATTGTCAAATGTACTTTGGTAAATGGGAGCAGCATCACATATAAACGTTATACAGAGGTTCTTAAAATGTTTAGATCTACCAAACACCTCAAATTTTAAATGATCATTCGCCCAACTCTTTGTAATTAGAAAGACAAAATATGACTGCCTTAATTGTGCAGTGTGTGTGTTTCGTCTACATCGTTTATTGATGTATATATAATATATATATATATATATATATATGACAGTACTACTATCAATACTCTACGGAAATTTCAATGGCATGAAATAGATTAGGATAGTTAGTTAGTCTTAAGTTAGTTGTTTATAGAGGCGCCAGCATCTTTGGCTGTTTCAGCCCCTGTGAGATGGAAATAGATACGGACAACAGATACACATAAAAAGAAGTGTAGAACGAGGAAAACACCACACAGGAACGTCCACCAACCACCCACTGTCATATTTGCTTGTTTGTTTTGTTGAGGTTTTATAGCACTATTGACACTGTAAGGTCATTCCAGCACATAGAAGAAGATTTTATCACAAAAGTAACACTCAGAAAAATGTACATGTGACGATGACGATGCAGAAGGAGAAAACCACACCAGAGCATCCACCAACCACGCACTCTTAAATAACCTTATCGTGTTTCAAGGGATGTAAGATTTATAACCTAACCAAACCACATATTTGTATTTTGACCTTCAGCGAGCCCCTGAGATTGACTTACTGAAGCCCTGGGGTTCGATTAAACCCAAGGATAAGAACCACTATGTTAATGTTATATATGATATGCCAAACTAGAGATTGTAGACTAGAAGCAGACACTATGAGGAACACACAACACTCAACCATAAACAATATAATGGGCTAATGAGAGAAATGCTACGACCCCAAAATCTGTTCAAAATCAACAACTCGGAGATCAACAAATACTACTTTCATGCAAACATTCCCTTAGGATTTACAGCCAATTCAAATAAAGTATCCAATTGTTGTTATAATTCTCTTAACACATAAGTCTGTTTAAAAAAATATTACAGGGGTAACAAAAAACTGATTCAGAAACCCCCCTTAATTTTTACCCAAGAATGTTCAAGGTTAGATCTGGTGACATGAGCTTTTCAAATGGTCAGGAATTCATGACATATATTTCAGCAACCAAGACTTGCCACAAAGAAAAATGACGAACAAATTTTGTTTTCAAACTGCCCGCCTTACGTATTAAGAGAACTACGACAATGCAAATGCACAAGAGCAGCCCAGATGTGAGAATGAGAATCGTAATACAATGCTGTGTACTCTTGAAGTAAGGCACTTATTCCTACATCAATAACAGCAACCACACATGAAACCTCACAGTGGTCATTTTGCCTACTGAGGTATATGCATTGTGCTTTATCAAGTAAAATAACAAACCCAACCTTACAAAAAAGTATACAAAAAGGATTTTGTGCACACAACCAAAATGAAAAGGATTAGTGCGAATACTGTAACATATATGCTGTCTTAAAATTGGTGATTAAAGCTCTAAAGTAATTTAGTTTGCTCTGTTTAGACTCAGAACTGGCCATAACAACCACCATCTGTTTACCAAGTTCAGGATTGGGAACTCCAATGCCCATGCGGAACTGACAGCCAAACAACAGATCATGTTCTGCACAAGTGTCCTGTATATGAAGCAAGTAGAAGAAAATTCTAGCCCACCCCTAGGTAAGATGCCTCGAAACTCTAAAGGAACCTCGAGGACCTGCGGCGAACAGCAGCCTTCGCTATAGAGACCGGATTGTCGATTTAGATGAACAAGAAGAAGAAGAGGATTTCCCACATCCCTCCCTGTAATAATTCATGCAGGATAAAAAATGTTTACGACTAGTATATTGCATGAATTGTAAAACGATGTGCTTTCTTCCTTGATACTGGCAAAACAATTTATATACAGATGCAAAGTAGCCAAAGTACTACCACATGTACAACACTTCAAGGCTGTACTCAATCCACCCGAAAGAGAGACCATTTCCGAAAATTCCTGCAGGCAAAATCCCCACCAACCCATGGCATGAAATATGAAAAGATTAACCTAAAAGTAAGACACGCAAAAACAACAATATAGTATGGATCTACAGTTAACTTGCAGTCAATTACTTATACTATATTGATAAGCTACATATGTGCATACATTGCCATTATGTTTATGTTGCACAACTGCCTAAGTATATGTTTTAATGTCAATAAAAATTGCTTACTGACGTATATACATATTGTGATTTATGAAGTAAAAACGAACCATACAAAAAGAATTTTGTGCACACAACTAAAATTAAAAGGATTAGTGTGAATACTGTAATTACGTATGTTGTCTTAAAATTGGTGATTAAAGCTCTAAATACAATAATTTCCCCATCCCTCCCTGTAATATATTTGCATGGGGGGGGGGGGGGGGGGGGGGAAATATGGGATAATCAATGTTTACGACTAGTATTGCGCGAATTCTAGTGTGATGTGCTTTTTTCTTATTACAGCAAGTCCAGCCAAAGTGACACTTGGGTAAAAACAAAAACAAGGACTGGATTGACGAGTGTTTAGGATAGTCAAAATAGTGCATTTGTCAACAAGACAAAACCCCACCGTGTCTTTTCTTAAGCACATGGAGAAGAGGATGATATAGGCCTATATGGTTGTAGGCGCAAGACCATTTTCCTTCGTGTGGCTAGTACCAGTGAGTTTAGAAATGTGAAAGATTTGTACTTCCAGTATGGCCGAGAGACAAACTGTTTTCTGAAATTTGTGAACTTCTCAGTAGACACTACAAAATACATGTAGAGAAAAAACTTTGAAGAAAGGTTACGTTAGCTGTGTCAATTGGTTTAAGACTTTCTAGCCCCTTAAAAATAGTGCTACTGAATTTTGCTTGTTTGGCCACTCTTAAAACAGAAACCTCAGGATATGTTTGTTATGGACCCGGAGATATCGGAGATATTTGTCATACGGTTTGTTGAGGTTGTGGTGCGTGATTTTTCTCTCTACATGTTTCTATTGGATCCCTCACTATACCATCTCCGTTGGAGAGCCACTCATCTCGTCATCTACATCTACGTTTTACAAGTGGTTTCCTGTTTTATCGAATCCTTCCATGGGTCCGGAGATATCTGTCATACGGTTTGTTGAAGTTGTGGTGCGTGATTTTTTTCTCTACATTATGCAAGTGAATGATGGATGTTGCAGTGCAGACTCATACTATGATTAGTAAGGCAAGCATATTTTTCATTAAAATTGACATAAAATAAAAACATCTGTCATGAACACATTCAAAGCTTAGTGCACTTTCTCATGCTATAGGAATACAAATGATATAATACATGTGGGTGTGTGTGTGTGTGCACATGTGTATGTGTGTGTGTGCATGTTAGGTGTCTTTGTTTTCTAGGTGGATTTTTTTTAGACTCAAAGAGCTCTTGACTTTCTGTTTTATCACCATCAAACAAACACAGTGCAATCCAACAACAAATCTCAAATATCATGCTAGCTAAAGACACATAAGTAAAACAGAGATGACTTTTACTTTTGAAACATACAAAAATTTGAATGAGGACAAAAGCGTAGGCATCAATAAAAGCATTCATTCACTTCATCATGTACCATGGTATTCACTTTCACACCACGATATTTAGCAGATCTATTTATTGATAAATGCATCTATAAATATAGTTAAGTATTCTCAATCATATTTTACAACAATTAGATCAACAAAACAAAACTAAAAAATAGAAAACCCAAGAGAAAAAAAAACATTAAAAAAATGCTATAATTTGCCGTTTCTGACCCCATCAACCTTGAACAGAAAGACAATCACTTGTAACTTCCTTAAATTGAAGGAACCAATAAATATAAACCTGTATCTACCCAAAATACATGTTGTTCACGGCCTATGCCTCAGTTGGAGAGAAGGGCATAACTAAGCATTTACCCAAAAGATAAAACCAGGGACCATGCCTTATGGTGGCACAAAATTATAGTAGCCATCAAACCAACAGTTAAAAACCAAGAGCACCGAGGACAAACTATGATGTCTTTCACAATCATGATGAGGATTTCAAGCCATCCTTTTTCTTCTCTGCGTAATCCACAGTATTCTGCAAGATTCTCCTTTCCCCGATGCGAAGCTGGGCTGCCATTTTCTGTTGCCGAGAGCTGTCCCCTTGTTCCAACACAGATTCATCCTCCTAAGTAACAATAAAACCAGAATTTGTAATAATAATAAACCTAAGTGGTTGGGAATATGTGGGAGAGAATGCAAAACAGGAGGGAACAGCGTTTTCAGTGTAGCAGAGTTATCTACAGGAAAGCAGTCAAGTGCATGCCTCACTGTGAATGTCCAGGATTTAAAATCACAGGTTGCCAGAAAAAGAAAAAAAAATTCTGAGTTTTTATGACTCTAACCCCTTGGCCGTTTGCTATCAAGATTGTAAATGTCTAAAAACATGTAGCAAGTAAGTAGTGCTTTGCTATGATAGAACTATCATCAGCAGAACATATGTATTGTAATTCCATGACAGCAAGTGCTCGTAAAACCAGCTTTTGTCGAGTCAGCTAATTTTTAGCATGAATAATTTTTGTGACCTTGTGTCTCTAAAACGCATTTCATGGTGAGTTATGCTCAAGATATTGTTAGAAAGAAAAGAGTGCAATTTTGAAAGTTTTCTATCAATAATAAGCACGAATTTCCCTTCTGATAGTGGGTGACTCCTGCTTGATCAAAATCGTAAAAATTTCAACTTCAATACAAGATAAAAGTATAATTTCTCCACAGACAGCAAGAAAAATGTTCAAGGGGCAAATAACTCAAAATGATAAAAAACTGACAAGTGCCTGATTTCATTGCATTGTAGCACCTATATTGTCAATCTAGTACATAAACTTGTACCGTAAGATTATTCTCAAACCCCATCACTCCCTTTATTCAGCAACTTTTCATCACTCAAATAGAAAGAGCTGCTGATCACAGGTAATCCTGAAATTCTAAAAGCTCTGAATTTATCATTTCGAGTAGCACAGAAACCGTTTTTTTATAGTCCCTCCGCTAAAATTTGCTGAAACGAGGTAATGGCCCTTGAGTAAGTCACACTGACAATATGCGATTAACACCAAGATTCTTGACAAGGCAAAGAAGACGCAAGATTGATCAGGTTCCTGACTTGCCATAAAACTACAATTAAAACTTGACAATTTTCTCATCTCCAGTGTCAAATTACCTCTAATGAGCAAGGGTATGCTTTCAGCAATAACGAGGCTCTAGTCTGCAGGAAAGACCAGACTTTGTCCTCGTTGTCCGAGCTGACCTGTTGATTCTCATCTTTCAAAGCCTCCAGCTCATCGGGACCGGGCCCTGTCTCCCCGCTGTACTTAGTCTTCAAAGTGTCTGAAAATATCCACAACATTTGTGAAAATATCCATTCCATTTATGAAAACATTTAGTTAATAAAAAGTTCAATATTTATGAAAATATCCATTTCATTTATGAAAATTCGCACCGATGAAGATGAAGAGAGGAGTCATATCGTTGGTTGTTGGGTTTTTTAGGTTCTATGGCACTGTAGGTACTGTAAGATTATTCTAGTGCCAGGGAAGTTTAGATTTAAAGTATTAGTGACATATAGAAAGAAGTAGAAGGGGCAAGCCTAACCAAACCACAACCAATGCACCCACGGAGGCCCTTTGAAAATTGTTATTTTCACCTCACAACCCATTTTCATTTAAGCGTGTCTATATCTTCTGCATTTTGAGCAACAGTTAATAACTTTGATCAGAATTTGAAAATATACACAATGTTTGTTTTGCTGACGTTTTATGGCAATATCGACACTGTTAGGTAATTTCAGCGCCAGGAAACGGATAAGGACAAAGTAAGACAGCAGGAGGAGCAGAAACAAATTGTGTATGCTGAGCTAGTTGACAAGAGGGATTCGTTTGTTTGGTTAAGGTTCTACAGCCCTATGGACAATGTATGGTAGTTTTTTTAAAGCCAGAAAGCAGATAATCACAACAGTAACACATGTAAAGAGGAGCAGAGTACACCAGAGCACATACCAACCACCCAGTAACTTGGTTGGGTGTTGCCTAGTTCAAGTATGATATTGAAAGTAGAGATTTCTGAGTCAAAACTAGAAAAGTTAAGACTAGAAAAAAAAAGAAATTTTGTCACTAAGCGTATATCTTACACCACAATATTATGACTTGACACTGAAAGTAAGAACCTCCAATCAGTTACTTCATAGTAAAAGTAAAATTTGATGCTTGCATAAAATTGATTACAATAACAGTAACACATAGAAAGAAGTAGAAGGAGCAGGCCAAACCAGAGCACCCATCACTCACGGAGAACAGAGAAGAACACATCCTTGCTTGCATTTTAATTTTTGTATTTTATAAAAATGGGCTGCTAGGTGAGATTTTTGTAAATTTCTTAAGGCGAAACATTTCACAACAAGCAACAGAAACAAACCTTCATCCATGGAGAATACCCTGAGGAAAGCCAGCAGGTCTCCATCCACTGGGAACCGCCCACGGTGCAGATAGAACGATCTGGCACTATAGAGGTTAGAGAAAAATGTTAAGGATTTAAATAATTGCAGCTTGCTGACTGAACTTGAAGTTATTATGAGTTACAAAAACATTTCCAGCAGTACACTACATTTTGAAGTCAGAAAATATGTTCTGCCATTAACTTTATACCCTTTACACCCCTGGAAGACCATTTGTTTCCCCATTCTTAGAAGTAAGGAGTGGGTTATTTGTAGAGGCACTAGCCTCAGCTGTTTTAGCCTCTTCTTGTTTTGGTTTATATTTAAGAACTCAAGCAAACTTAAGTTTCCCTGAGGGTTGCCATTTGCTTGGGCGTCAGAATTCCCCATTCTACTAACTATCTCTGAAAAGGTGGGGAAAGATAAAATCTTCCAACGTACCTAGTTTTGGAAGGTGTAATGGCTCTGTATTTTCATGTTTAATTGTTAAAAGTACTAGATTGATTGACAATGATGTGATTAAAAAGCAAGTTTAACACTCATTACCAAGCTAAAGAGCACAACACATGAAGCCCACCAACTGCAAGCATAATATATCTTTAAAGCTCTTATTAACAAGACTATTAAATATTGTAATTGTAAAATAACATACAATACAAATCTTGACCAGATTATCTCCAAGACAACAATAACTGAAGTTTTGTTTAATAGCCAAACAGTAATTACAAAGCTGAAAATCATATTGTCATTACTTACGCCGGGAGACTCAATTTTCCAAGCAGCTCTGACTTCAAGCCAAATAAAGAGTCACCTTTACTTATGCCTGCAATTTAAAATTTGGATACTTTACTGATAGGAAAATGTAAGTAGACCTACTTTAGTAAACTTAAAAGTTTTGTGCAACATGTAGCCTTCACCATAGAATATTCTTCTGAAAATTGAAGTGAAGCATGCTACATCATATCGTCACTGTCTCCTAAGACTATCGTAACTATTATTGCTACTTTTTCACTTACGATAGCCTTAGGTAACAGTGACGATATATTTTATAGAAAAAAATGGTAGGAAGTTTTTGCTACATTCCTGAACTCAACTAAGACGTCATGACCTTTGAGAAAAGTGCCATTGCAAACTTCTCCAAAAAAGTGAGCTTTTGACATCTGTGAAATACCCCTACAATCAATGGAAAAAGTAACCAACCTCAACCAAAATGAGTTTGGTATTACATATTTTTAATGATTACTGATTCATGGTAAGAGATTGCACTGCACTCTTGCAGTATTAAAGAACCAATTCTAAGGCTGTCCACTCCTGGGGTACATCTCCAGGTTGCAATGGCTTTGGAGGTTGTGAAGACTGCTTAAATGATCAATATCCCATATACTAATGTAAGCCCCCAACTAGCAATGACAATATCAATCACTTTTCTCGGGGTGGGAGTCTGCGGCCGAGCAGATGCTAGGTTTCGGAGAATTTTCATGGCTCCGACATCTGTCTTAATTGGAGATAGATGTCAAATTCAGAGGCCCCGCCTTTTTAACCACCTTACAGTATTGGAAGGGGCATTTAACCATAACCAGCCCAAACAAACTTTTCTCTGAGAACTTGAGTGACTAGTGTAGGTAAATTTCTGTGCGTATTATATCATATGATTACTTCAGTTGACAGGCTAAAACAGCCAAAGGTGCTGGCGCCTCTATAAACAACTAACTTTAAACTAACTAACTAAAAGCTTCAGTTGACTCACCCAGTTTGAGACGCAGCTGGTCGTGTTCATTGTCGGCATACACAAAGCCATTGTGTACCAGAAATTCACCATTGGAACGAGGGCCATAAAAGATAAGAATCTGACGAGAGACAAACAACGAAATTAAGAGAAATTAATTATGAAAATTTCATTTCAGAAATAAAGTTTTGCATGAGACTTGCAGGAAATATGTTCGATGACATTAAGCGCTAATTGCAGCTAATCTCATTTTCACCGAAAAACCACAAATTGATGGTCTCTCTAACTGAAAAACTGAATCGTCAGCACGAGGAAACAACATTTTTGTATGTCCTTGCTTCGGAAGTGCATTGATATTTCATCTCTTCTAATATTTTGGTAGCTCAAATCTGTGATATCTCCAGCCACAACAATATTGCAGGTTTTGACATACGAAGATGGAAAACAGCAGTTATTAGTATTAGACATTTCTATACAATAAAATCTCGTTATTATGTACCCTTGGCTGCAACAATCACTTTCTAAAATCCCAAGTCCCATTTACTGTTTTACTATTTATAAGCTATGTCTAAAACGTCCTTTTAACGTACTTTTCACTTTTCAAGGAATTTGTCGACGAAAACTTAAATTTTAATGTAGATGTACGTGACGAATCAGTGTTTTGAGGAGAAACTAAAATGACATAAGGCGACGGTGTTACAGCGCTCAAGAAAGGCAACCTAATCAACGTTTCTCTTACCACAGCTTCACTGACAGGATTTTGTTTTCTCTATTGCATGTATTGGCTAATACGCACCTTGGCTAAGACATTTGAACATTTTCATCGGAATGGAGTACGTGATATCGAGGTTGTACTGTTATCTTTATTTTTTTTTTACACCTGGAAAATTAACACTTTTACATACACATCAAATAGTAATTGTTTTCTTACGAAAAAAAAAGAAACTTCTTTTTATAAAAATGTTTTCTTACGTGCTAAACATTTATCAAAATTAAATTCATGAAATGAACTGTCTGCACTTACCTGTTGATCAGGGGCAAAATCTTTGAGACAGTAACACTCGCAAGCATCTGCTTCTGCATTGTAGTCGGATGTGTACTGTGTACCAAGGGGAAATAAACAAATTTCTATACAGTTATGAATGAAAAAAGGGCAAGTACAATTATCTCTCTCAAGATTACAAGAGTAAACATATTCTAGTGAGGACAGGGGGATAATGGAATTGATCAATGAACATGAAATAACATGAAAAATACTTCCATGGTAAACACCTCCCAGTCGCACACTTCTCTGTTCTTCCCGTCCTGCTTTGTACCCCCCCCCCCCCTCTTCTAGCACACACGTAACCTTGATCTAAAATAAAAAATAAAGGACTACCTAGTCATCAGAACATCATCCTCTTTTGTGGTGTGCATCCACATGCTATTTCTCAACCCACAACCTTACAACCTTGATCCAAAAGAAACAACAACAAAAAAAGAAAAAAAGATAACAGCTGCTTTATCAGTTTATTATTCTTTGCTGTCATTTGCAGTGTGCATCTGTGTCTTATTTCCATGACACATAAAAAACGCATTTATTATAATAATTAAAAAACACTCAATTATTACAAATAAAAACCTCCTCAAAAAACAAAAACAAAATCAGGAAACAGAAAGAGCACACTGTTGCTGGGCACAGACTTACGATGCCATTAGTGTGATTGCACATGTCCCATAGTGGGATAAGCCCCAGGGTTGCCCTTGATCCATCTCTGGCCGGGATCTGGTTCTGGCGAGTCATCACTGAGGACACTGCCCATCTGGAGAACACAAACAACAATATAATAGTCTAGCATATTAGAAACTTAAATGAGAGAAATGATTTACAAACTTCCAAATGGTTTGTTTTAGATTTGAATTAACGTATCTTGCAACACTACAAGAGGAAGAACCTGCATTTTAAAGTCCATCACCATTAGCAAAGGCACCTTGAAAACAACAAGACAAACTGAGTGAATTTAACGAGGGATCTCAGCATTTTAAGACAGGCATGTTACACCCATTCCCTGATACCCAGCTTCAGGTTACTCATACTTAAAACTGAAAGATCTGAGTCAGTGTAACCCTATATGTGCCGTGCTGTCATTCTTTCTTGAGCAACAAGTGTAGCACTGATATCTTTGAGAGCAATCCCAGCCCTCTTCACTTTCCCCCCAGATCGGAGATGGATGTAAAAATGGAGACATCACCCCTTAAATGAATTTGACATGCTCAAGATGAAAACCTACCTAAAACAACCACTTTTCTTTCAATACAATCTTGGAAATTTTGCTCAACATATACAATGTTAAGTTCTAAAAACATCAACATACCTGTAGTTATCAAAGGTGAAACTGTCTTTCAGCAATAGGTTGTTTGCTGCAGGGTTTTTCTACAGGAAACAGGGAAAGATCAGACATGAAAAGAGATATTAGGAGAATTTGAAAGCTCAGGTTAAAAGGTCAAACTATTCTTTGAGTAACAAAGCATGTGCTGTTAACTAAAAACTGGCATTTGTAAACATTGAATTTATCATGATAGATACAAATTATATTACTTTGACTATTTCAATTTAAACTTAATTATGATTGCTAAATAGCATTGTGGGAAGTTCATCTCTTTACAGATGATTGTTGAGCGCTCTGGTGTGGTTTGCTCCTCCTTCTTCCTTAGCGATACTATTGTCCTAATTTATTTCCTGGCACTGAAACCATCTTAGTAGATAGGGATGTAAAACTTCAGCCAACCAAACAAACAAGTCTTTTACTTTACCAACATCAGAAACAACAAAATGGATAAGTTAAAGCTAAGTAAAAAAATAAATAAAAAAAAGATGAAAGAAAAATAAATTTTACAAACCTGCAGAAGTCTGTGGAAATATGCATACTGCCGGGCAATGTTTCTGTATTGACTGATTGCATCACCTGTGTTCAATAGTTGTATCGATGTATGAGTATAATAAATATTTGCTTAATGGATTTCGAGCTTCTACCTACAGATCCTGCTTCTACCTACAGAAAACAATAAATTACACTCTCAACACGTGACACAAAAGCATATATAGCATCTGTTTCAGTGAAACTTTAATTCCTTGCAGGTGCTATCCAATGTTAATCATTTGTTTCAGGGTGAAATGTTTCATGTTTGCCATTGTGTGACTGTAAATAAAAAGATTTATATTTTCTTCATAAAATATTCTTACGGTTTGTTGAGGTTGTGGTGAGTGATTTTTTTCTCTAGATGTAAATAAATATACATGCGTCAGCTTAGCTCCAACAAAAGATATCAATTTTACCAACGACTACCTGTTGGATCTAACGTGGGGGTAATTTAGAACACTGAAGTGGAAAGTAAAAAGCTCTTAATTGACATAAGAGAATTGTGAGGGACGTATTATGACCAAAATCAATAAAATTAATACCTTGGACTGGAGACCCTTTGAGATGCTGAAGATCATCTGAACCCCAGTAGAGTGGTGTGGAGTATTCTGTTGGCAGGATATCTGTGTGGATCATGCATAAGATAAATGGTTAACTCATAAAACTTTTTACAAAAATGCTTTCAAGACCAGTTAACCATCAACAAAATCAAACTGGCGCATACCTGAACAAAAAACAAGGGAAGAGGAGCACGAGAGAAAAGACAAAGATTAATATTTAAAATCATCTATTCATCTTTGATTAACTAATCAATGAAATCAAAACTTAAAAGTTCAGACCACAACACAAGAAATGGGTGAGAAACTTTACATAAAGGGCTTCGCTAATGCTCTGCTCATCATCCTGTAAAATCTGCACACAGTGCCGGTAACATACTTAAGTGAGAGGAACAGAAGCTACAAAGTGATACAGTGATTTGTTTGACGCTTTTTTCCACCGGCGCTGTAGTGTGATGGTTAGGCTGTTCGCCTATCATCCGGAAGACCCCAGTTCGACCCTGAGTGCAGACAATCTGAGGCCGTTTTTTTTCTGCTGAGATATTTTCCCTCTCAGCCAGGGGGGTTGAAGTAGTCGGTCTCTTAAATTACCTTACAGCGTTGCAGGGGACATAAAACTTGTAACCAAACCAAACGCTCTCATCCTGACTTTTTGAGGAGCAGTAGGAAACAGCAGGAACAGGACCAAAAATAATCAATCCCAAATAGAAAAATAATAAAACCCAACATGAATCAAGACATGACATAGTAGACAAGATACCAGGAATCTAACTACTAATTGCATACCTATATATGGCTTCCAAAATGACTGTGGATTTAACTTTTCATTCAAGAGATGAAGTGCAAGAATCACATTTGGCATCACTTGCATGATTTTGTCTTCTGCAATCAATGGAGCTGAAAAGAAAAAAAAGTTAGCACTTTATTATTCTTTCCAAGAAAGCAAAATTTTGAGGGAGCATAGGGTGTATCCTGATATTTTCAACATTATTTCAGCATCCATGCCTCTGGCTACATTATGATAGTTTCTTCAGTTAAGAAACACACTACAAGATTCGTCTGCTAGGCAGAATTGCTCAGCTATGCAATGTTGGCATAAATGACTGAACTAGCCAGATGCCTTTGCACACCACAGCCTGAGAAGTGTTATGTGTTTGTGTAGTGTGTGAGAGAGGGACGCTGTTGCTTTCCTCTTTGTTCAACTGCTGCTCACCCGCAAAGATAGAGCATGTTCGAATTTAGCGCAGAGCTTAAGTACTTTCCGAGACTGCTGACCAAGCATCGTTTTCGCCCCCATAGCACTACTTGAGACGTGTTTACGAGGCGACCAGCAGTGGCATACAAGAAATTGTTTGGAATGAATGTGAATGTTTCGACCGTTATATATGTATTTATTCTGGTATTGTTAGATAACACGTGATTGTTGATGCCATTGTACCCCAAATTTCCCAGAGGGGATCAATAAAGATCATATTTATTTATTTATTTTGTAGTGTGCGTCACACCTTATATGTTTATGCCTATTCTGAGTGAAAGAGGACAGGCAGGATTCTACACTGCTAGGACTAGCAAGCAACAACACATAGAGGGAACCTAGGACTTAGAATCTGATTTTTTCTAAAAAAAATCAATACTGGAGACATTTGGCATAACCGCTTTTAAGAAAAAAAAAGGTTTGAAAAACATTTTAGGAGCTATTTATGCACAATTATTTTTTTATTGCATGTAGTAAGCTCAGCACTAATCCCAATTGAGATCACAAAAAGTCGGGATGTTGAAGTAATTACAAGAAACTACTTGTTGTGTGATGATCAGCGTAATATGAATTGCTAAGTGTTGCTCACACAGGGCAAAATGTGACTACTTTAAACAATACAGTAGCCTCCACCAAAACTCATCATGCTTGACAGGGCTTACAAGCATGTGCTTACATGTAGCCTGCATACACGTGATCCTGATCAATACCATTATTATATGTATTATCATTATAGAAAAAAAACTTCATATGACGAAAGCTAGTGTTGAAGCAGAGGGTTCCTTTGTGAGCCATGTGTTTCTGTGGTGACGAGTGTACTCACCTAAGGCTGTCTTTTTTGCCGAATCCACTGTCAACATCAATTTTCTGGGGATCTGTAGAAGCTTCTCCGCTTCCTGTGAATGTGGAGCATGTTAGAAACAAAAATTAATGCATTGTTTGAATGACAAGTACAAAAATTATTAATACTGAGAGCTTAAATTGTGGGAGAGAAGAATGTAAAAGAAAAATATCTCCTTCTATAATACAACAATGTTTTCAATCGAAAGAAATGAGGATTTTGAGGTATTTTACGAGTTCAGGTTGTCCTAAACTGGACAGTAAATTGTGGCCAGAAATGTAGTTTCCTAAATAAACTTTTTCGAGCAGCGCTAGCATCCTGGTGCTTTTAATTTCAATATTAAAATTCAAGACATTGAAAAATGTAAAAATGTTTGTGTTCACAAAGGTTTTTCTAAAAATGTTACACGAAAAAAAAAAAAGAGGAGTCCAAAATTTTATTTCTATGGCCTTTTCGCAGAGCACCACACACATTCTCAAGAGGAAGAGTTACAGATACCTTCAAATCTCTTGTAGCCTTCAGACCATGGCCAACACCAGGAAATTCTGCTATCTCCACAGCTGAGGTGTCAACTCCGTTGCTCTGCAGCCAGTTGATGAACGCTGGGAAATGGTCGTCTCTTTTGGTCTCAGGCGGAGAGAGCGCTGAAGACAATATCACCAAATTTTTCAGCGTGTTCACCACAAGAGATACCTGATAATATTGAGCTAAACAACATACTTTAATAAAGCAGCAAAGCCTATGACTGTGCAACTTAAAAGAATTGCCTGGGGTTTTTTGCCAACTCAACTGCACATTTTTTTGCTTTTAATTGAAGTGTGACATTCAAACTTGAAATCACACTGAAAATTGAATTTGAGTCTACTAAAGCCCATAAGAATGGGAAACGACGAGCATAGCTATACAATGATAACAAGAGCTCTGTTGGTATCCTGGCAAAGCAGACAATTTCCTATCTGTGTCTATATATACTCTTTGAAAAAAGTTAGGGAACACCGTTAAATACAAATGTGTGTATGCATTTTTCATGTGACATTTGTAAATTTGTGTTATAACTTTAGAGATGATACCTGCTATTATTTGAGCAGTCAATTGGACAATGTGTATTGTAAACAGCTTTGAAAACGTATGGTGCTTAAGTTGTGAACACAAGGCACATGCGAAAAAAAAGTTATACTGCGTCTGAGGTGTGTAAAGAAAGCTTTCATGTGATAAATCATTATATTGAGTACACACTGCGCCCACTTCCTGACTATAAATGCCCTTGCAATGTGTTGAAAATTTAATCGCCAAACAGTATGCCTTGGAGAAAATTACGAACACCATCGATCTGAGAGGCTGAGGTCAACCATTGCGAGGTAGGACCGATTCATCCAACGTCAGGCTGTTGCATCCCGAACAACAAAAGCTAGCCTCGCCCGACAGCGCTCAGACAAGTTACACAAATGTTGACACTCGAAGTGTTACAAATCACATGCAAGAATTTGAAATGCATTCTTGACTCCCAGTCTTCAGCTCTAGTGGTCCTGCAGCTGCAGCTGATTGATGCTGGCACAATTTTCCAGGACGACAACACCAGGCCATACTGTGCTCGCGTTGTCAACAATTTCATTGCTCAAAATGGAATGAACAAGACTGCCTTTATAAGCAAACACATTTATGGGACGAGCTAGGGCGCCATGTCAAGGTAGATTACCCAACAGCATCAACTCTTAACTTGCTCCTTTACCAGCTTCAACAAGAGCGGAATTCTATGCCACAAGCGTTCCTGACAAACTTGGTTAAGTCTATGGATGATAGGTGCAGTGAGTGTGTGGCAAAAATTTGGAGGGCACACTCCTTACCGAGCCTTGTATTCAAACTTCCATTTTGTGATTTTATGTTTTGGGTGTAGGCTACCCATTTCCACCGTCCATATTGTTGCTAGAGTTGATTTGTTATGATGTTTGATGCTTTGAGATGTTTCTTCAGATATTAAAATACATGTTTGCAAAAGACTAGAATTTTTTAGTCACTGTGTTGTTCTATTTCTATTTAAAATCATATATAAGTGTTTCCTAACATTATTCGAAGAGTATATACACTGTAGTGATATAATATGTGTATATGCCTTTAATGTCTCTTAAGAATGGTATGAATAAAAACTATGTACCTGACTGAATTTTTCTTATTTTCTCCACCAGACCATGCACAACTGGGTAATCTTCCCATTCTTTTGCACCCGACTCTGGTGGCTTGGAGCATTCTGTGGATTAAAAAGAATTAAAACACATTCATGAAATTTGGTGTACTTTTATATGTTACGGTAAATGTCTTGGATGTAAATTTTTCAGATTTTTGTCCTTATTCAGATTCTTTTTATATTCCTTCCTACATGGCAAAAATTGTACCATGGCATGCACCCTGTGTATTTTTACATCAATTCTAAAGCTCACTTTTAAATATCCAGCAAAAAAATAATACATTTATTCACCATCGTTGAACACAGAGCCAATAACAGCTTTAGCAATTCAAACTACAGCACAAAACACAAATAATATCTGTTCTACACTTTGACAGCAAGGAAACAAAATGGCATGGCAAAGTTCAAAACTTTTTTTTTTTAAAAAGTCCCCCCCCCCTAAAAAAAAAAACACCCAGCACCTAATACTTCACTCATCTACCTCAGTACGGGTCTTGAAAATGACATGACACACTGAGAACACAGAATACTACAGCATGAATAATATCAATTTAACATTTACGTAAACACAATGCCCTCAATCTTAGTCCCCACATACTTTCCAGTAACTGCGTGACAAGCTCAGCAACATCTCGTTTGACTGCCTTGGGTAGCTCAGGGGGAGGGGCCGCCGCAGCTTCAGTTTTACTAGTGGTTGCCTGAGGCTGGGCCTGGGGAGCATTCCCTTTTGTGTTCTTCTTCGTCTTTCTTCCCATACTTAAGAGAAAAGTTTAAACCTGAAATGAGAAGAATCAAAAGAAGTTTATTATAACGCATCTATGTAGCAGCAATAAGGTTGGGTTGGCTAATCTGTGTGGTGGCACAGGGTGAGGAGAGTAGGGTGGTGGAAAAAGAAAAAAAAAAGGATAGTTTCATTGTGGACAGTAGAGACAGAAGTTAAATAACTAGACCTAGACTATATATTCTAGATAAATTGTCTCTGGCCAGTGGTAAACATGACCTGCTTCAGTAGAAAACCAAATCTGCTGAGGCACTACAGAAGTACCATCACAATAAAGTCTTCTCAAAACAATCAACTGATACACATACATCAATACATGTAACTTAAAAGAAATTGAATAAGATTAATCACAGTTGTGACTACCAGAGAAAGAGAGAGAGAGAGAGAGTGAGAGAGAGAGAAAGGGAAGGGGTAGGGAAACAGCAAGAAATGTTGCATCAATGCTTTCTATAAGTTGCAAGGATCAATCATGTATTATGATGAATTTTAAATGTAGGCCTACATTACAACTGGGCCCTCAATGCCTCACCCTCAAGAAACAGAACCCCCTTTGCTGACAACTACTACTACTAGACTTGAAATTAAGTTTGAACTTGATGAATTGGAGTTTATCCATTCCAGGTTCTTCTCACCAGACTTGGATTCTAGAGTTCTTTGCTTCAAATCACTCAAAAAAGAAGTTTAATCCCCATGTTGTCAGTTGTCATTTTGTTTTGCATTTCTGTCTCTCTGGTGGGGGATGGTGTCATTGTTCTGTCCTTTTTCCACTTTCAGACACTAGTTTAAGTAGGCCTATGGCAGTTTACTGGTACATGGTAGGCCACACACATTGAAAGTCTTCCATACGTACAGTCAACAAAGTCAAACCTGTCCAAGACAGAATCCCAAGCCCGGAGGGAGGAAAAGTGTCCGTCTTACAAAGGTTCCGTCTTAGACAGGAAACTTCAGAGGGAAGGCTTGGTGAGCGTGTGTGTGTGTGGGGGGGAAGGGAGGGGGGAGGAGGGGAAGGGTATGGGGTGGAGACAACCGCCTTACATGTGTCAGTCATTTCCACTAATCGCCATTGCTGCTTGTGGCTGGTCAAACTTACTGTTTGGCCAATAAAAGAACAGGATAGATCGCGACACTTTCTTGTTGCCGCCTCTAGCCCCGACCACACCCATCGATGTAATAGATCTAATACGGGCGAAAATTGCAGTACAAGTACAAGAGATGAGAAAGAAGGAAACTTGTGTCAGTGACGATTGTCAGTAATGTCAGGAATAATAAAGTCAGACCTGTAAGTGGTATCCGACAAAATTGCCTGAAAATTTTTCGGAGCGTATGCGCCTGTCGCAGCACTTATCATAATCGCATACAATAACAATGCTATCATAAAGACAAAAACAAAAGCAAACTTACATGTGCTGTTGAGCTTACAGGCTTAAAGGACGGGCAGGGGTTCCCAGGGTTGATCTAATGCTGTTTAGTCCTCTTCCTTGGAGGACTTGGCTCCCTGTCATGGAGACCCTTCTTCAGTCTTCTCTTCTTTGGCTCTGCTGCTGGTCTCACCACACCAAGGACATTGTCTCTTTGCTCTTGTGCAGCTTTCCTCTCTCTGACAATAGCACAAAATTTGCTGTATGCTTTCTGCATGTGGTATGCAAGAGAAGGGTCTACTGGGCTGTGCACTTTGTCAGGCCTGGCATAGAGTTTACATGTTGTGGTGTCCTGTGAAAGCAGCCTGTATTTAGTGGCTTGTATTGCTTCATATGTGGTGAGGGCCATTGAGGAGGATTTCTCAGTGATTATACCATTCATCATGCTGAAAGAAGATTCCACTTTGGGTCCTGTGAAGATAGACAGGCAGGCAATCACAAGCTTCTCAACATCTGGGTATCTACCAAGCTTGAAGACAGCAGCCCACCATGTGTCTAAAGGAAGTGTCTGTCCTGTTGGAATGTCAGTGTCAGACTGCATGTTGAGGATCTCCTCTCCAAAGTTTGGGGCATGGATGTTGCCCATGAAGGCCTGAAGTTTCTTCAGCTGGACAGCACAGGCAGCCTGTCCAAATGCAAGAGGGTCCAGCATTGACAGAGTCTTGAGGAGCTCACTTTCCATTGGCAGTTTGTTCTGCTTGTACACTGCAGTTGATTTGTATGCGTACAACAAGTTGTCATGGTACTGTGCTACTCTATCTGCTTTCATAGATGCCAAGACTGTTGCACACTTCCCTGTCTGTATGTGCTGGGCAGGAAGAAACACAGAATCATTTGCCAAATCAAGGGCTGACAGTTTTCTGCCTGTGCTTCAAATAAACTCAGGTTTCACACAGAGCCTGAGGAATCCTGTGAATGTGTCGATGATATTGTCATACAACTTGTGGACCATGGGTTTTTTATGCTCAAACATGAGAATGAACTTTCGGAACATTGGCAGAACACTCAAAAAGCTAGCAAGGTAGCACTCAATGTCGTTTCTCCTGTCAAAGAGCTTCCTAGCTATCCTGGTCTTCCTCTGCCTGCCTAACTCGGTCATATTCTTGGCCTTAAGTCGTCCCAGGATACCATGAAGAATGGTTTGCCTGCCTGCTGCAGTCACTTTTCTTCTTTTCAAAATTTCTGTGAACTGATCCTGAAACAGTTTCTTGTCAGCCTGTGACAACCAGGCATAGTACCGGGTGTAAAAAAAAACAACAGAACCCTCTAAAAGTGTAATAATTTCCTCATTTTATAATCAATTTCTTTCATAGTTGGCATATCATTGAGAAAGCCAAGGGGACAAATTTTTGTGAAGTTTCATAGAGATTAAGACAGTTTTGTAGAAGTTATCGCCATTTCCGTTACCCCTATGATTATTAG
>JAUKPP010247738.1:0-13016 GCA_032273245.1 Phyllaplysia taylori | reverse complement strand
CTCTCTCTCTCTCTCTCTCTCTCTCTCTCTCTCTCTGTATGTGTGTGTGTGTGTGTGTGTGTGTGTGTGTGTGTGTTGGGGGAAGGAGGGGGTATAGCTTTTTGT
Source organism: Phyllaplysia taylori (assembly GCA_032273245.1). Classification (NCBI taxonomy): domain Eukaryota; kingdom Metazoa; phylum Mollusca; class Gastropoda; order Aplysiida; family Aplysiidae; genus Phyllaplysia; species Phyllaplysia taylori. The sequence continues at coordinate 12,911 of JAUKPP010247738.1, read as the reverse complement.
CCCTGCATAGGCTACTTGGAACCGTTTGCGATGACAGGCAGAAAAAAAAAAAACTGCCACTGAGATGGTTTGGCTTGTCACCAGTTTAAAACTGTAAGGTCAATTAAGAGATGACTTTACAGAGTTGCAAGAGATGTAAAAGCAAAGTTACTATCACCACCCCAACCTTCATTCAAGGGGCATGTAATTTGTTATGTAGAAAACATTATAAATACGGCCGAACAAGAAAAAAGACGAAAGGCGAAACTATTACCATGTGACGAAAGTACGAAAGTCACATGACATAAATTTATCACATGATCCCTGGACTCGGGGAAGATCCACAACAACAAGCTTACTTTTACTTTTTAGTTAGTTTCCTGGAGTTATCGGCCTATCTTCGGCAAAGGCCAAGGGATGGATGATAAGAGATTTTAACTCGAATGCGAAATCGGAATTCACTGCCTTGATCTTACCGCACTTACCGTCATCATTATCATGTGTCATTGATCTCACTCAGCAGTCACTCACCACACTGACCACACTGACTCAATAATTGTTATCCGCCGGTGGGACATAGAAAGTAAAAAGCACTGTCGTCGCTAACTGAAACTTCAACTAAACTGTGATGTTTGAACCCTGAACTAACTTATCATTATCAATAAAGACAACTGAATTGTCCTCTTGTTGATAACTTACTCATAATCTTGTCATCAGTGCTTGACTCACGTCAAAGACCATACACATACAATCTTTGCTCACGTCCAGCTACGACCAGTCTTCTTGGTCGCATTCAATTTCGATGGAAGTTATCACAATTTCATTTGGTAAAATAAGTTAATGTAGACTTGCACTATTCTAAAAAAATACATACTGTTAAACTGTCTACTACGACCAAGACGGAAATGAAAAAGATGGCACAGGGTAGCTGTTCTGACTGTAGACACATCAGATTTTTTGCACTCCTGCTGTTGTGCATCATACAACATATAAATGAGTCTAATGCTGGAATCTTAGATGGGGCAGTGCCAATTACTTTTGACAACAGACCAGGCCTTGGAAGGCAGTTTGACGGGATTGGAGGACTGAGTGGTGGAGGGGTGAGATTGTCTTTTTGCTGAATGAATAATTTTGTTTTGGTTTGTTTTTCCTTACATATCTTCAGAGAGCTTCCACAACCAGCTATCAGTTTGATTAAGCATGTCACATCTACCATACCAAGCTATGCTCCTGTGGTTACAGAATTCATACACATCCTTAGGTTAGGATCTTAGGGGACATAGGCATAGGGTTTAAAGAGAGGGATAAAAACTTTTTGGTTGCACAAGCTCGTTATGGAAGTCTTACCCATATATATTATATATATATTATCATTCACAATTCAAACCAAGTTCCTTTAAACAGGGAAGGGATGTTCGTAGGGCCTAATGACCGATCTAATGTATGTGATAAATCTCCGAATAATTTGTAACATACAGTCTGAGATAGTATGCGCAGAAAAGTCTTGTTCTTTGCTTCTTTTCTCTTTAAGTTTGTTCAGGATTTCTTGCTAGGGAATCAGATTTGATTGGTACACTGGCAAGTTGAGGCTGGAAAATGTTGCCCACAATCAGTGTTTCATGCTGCTGTAGACGTTAGTCACTCTAAGAAGTTTGATGTATAAAGAAATGGTTTTTATTTTCCTTCATAGAACTATTTGTTGTGAAGTATCAAGCAAAAATTATTTTTATTTTATGAGCAGTTTAAGTTTAAGTGTAGGCCCATTAATTTTTTCAGTGATCAATGAATGACCTTTCTTATTTCATATTCTCAAGGCAACTTCGAAACTGCTCGTCAACTATCCAACTAAAGAACGTGACCAGATTTTGGACTTCCTCTTCAAGGTGATTACACTGCTTTAGTTGATAATTGAAATAATTGACAGTTCGTCTTGATTGTTTGTTGGAATTTAGCATTGCTTTTAGCTCAGTAAGTGCAAGGCTGTACTAACAGTATTGTCACTTTGATGTAGACATTTCATTTTATCATTGGCTGTTATGCACAAAACAAAATAATAAGGGTCTTTTCTTCTTCATAGTGCATTTCCCTGTTAGAAATACTCAATGCTCTTTAAAGTGCATTGCAAAACTTGATTAGTACAATCAGAAGTGTTAACATATCCGTAAACGTTGTGTATACAAACTTGCATCATTGTGTGGACAGTGAAAAAAGAATGCTTAGGATAATGTGACAGTCTCTGAGTCTCAAGACACAGACTGTTATAAAAGAACCACACAAGTAGTATTTTAATTATTTTTGCCCTAAAAGTTCCTATAAATTTATTTCACAGCCAAATTTTGGAGCATCCCTACATATACTTAAAGTGGAAATAGGAGGTGATGCTCAGAGCACTGGTGAGTATTTCTTGACACTCTGATTATTGTACCATGCAAAAATAAGATGCCCAATTTCACTCAGTAGGCGTTCTGGAACCATCTACATCATACTACATGACCTGTTTTTTTGCTTTCGACATTGCTTTATTGGCCCGTGCTCTGCTATTAATTCAAGAAAAAGCCAAGATTGTAGAACACTTCACTAGTATTGGATGAATCATCAACTTGGATGTATGGAAAAAAAACTCAAGGTCAATGGTGATATGATCTAGCCTTTCTCTTTTGTTTATCAATTCTTTGTGAAAACCTATTGAAAAGAACCCAACTTCAAATGATATTGATATGCTTTTTTTCTGTTATTTGTGCTGTAGAACTTTGGCCAAATAGCGTATGTGGTTAAACAAAAACTTCCATGATGATAGTTATGATACAAAACATTTTTAAATCTTCCTTTTAATTAGATGCTTTTGAAATTTTCAGATGGAACAGAAGCATCCCATATGCACAACAGCTGGGAGGAAAATTATCAGCGTGGGTATGAGTGGTGGCTGATGAAGGAAGCTAAAAAGGTATGTGCATTATTGGTTGTGATAGTTTAAAAATTCAGTTGAAGTTTGGTCATAGACATTCTTTTAACCACTCAGTAAGTATTGGTAGCCCTATATAAACTAATAATTGAATGAAGCTTTATTTAAGAAGCCACTTTTTAATCCATGTTCATCGGAATGACAAAAGGAAAGAATGTCTTTAAAATTACAATTATGATTTTGTAACAGAAAAAATTCACCTATTCTTTAGAAACTTATACCAGAGTATCTTCATTCCTTTTTTCTTTTTCTCTATTCCATTGTTCAGAGAAATCCTCAGATAAAGCTGTACAGTCTACCTTGGGGATTTCCTGGCTGGGTTGGACAAGGCCAACGATCACCATGGACCGATGTTAATGTTACTGCAGACTATATCGTGAGGTGGATAAATGGGGCCAAAGTTCACCATAATTTGACGATTGATTATGTTGGGGTAAGTACTGATGCTGCCATTATCTTGTGTCTTTGTAGACATAACATAAAATATACATTTCTTTTTTCTTTTAAAAAAATTTTTGAACAAATTCAGCTGCATTTGTTATGATTTCTTGAGAGACTTTGTTTTCACCAACATGTTATGCAAATTTGATGTATGTTTCATTCCTTTTGCTAGTGTTGACTAGAGTCCTGGTTATAATATGCTTATGTGTTTGAATTTATTCAGGTTGATCTTATCATCTTGCATAATATTTTCTAATAGCCAACAGTAGTTTCTTTAATCTACTCCTTTTGCTTTAAATGTTAGTATGTATATGGTTGTGTAAATCAAGAGCGTGACATTTGAATTAAATCTTTAATCATGCTTTCGAAGAAAAATGCCTTCATTTGTTACCTCAAAGAAATGGAAACCCCATTTTAGCCCCACTTCATTTCCTTGGAAGCCCTCAATTCATTAGAATGAATTCAGAAGATCTAACTTTACAAACATTGTATACTTCACACGATGTACACAAAAGTAATGTCTTTGATGACACGATGTATATTTTGTACTCATACACTGTGTTTTTATAAAACATCATGGGGTCTACAGTGTTTTATTTTTGTCTTTTTTTCTTTTCTAGATTTGGAATGAACGAATGTACAGTGTGGATTACATTAAGGTATGGATTTCCGTATTTTGTGATTTTAAGTACATCTGATTTGTTTTGTTAGGAACAGAATGATAATTAATTTTAAATCCTTGCTTCTTCGAAAGAAAAGAGGGAGGATGACTTAATATGTTAATTTCAAAGACCTTCGAGCTAGGTTGGTGAAACTTCACAATAGGTGAATGAATTTATTAACTTAATTTAAGCTGTTGAGTTGGAGAGGCTGTGCCTTTTGTCACAACAAAAAGTTGAAATGTGTCACCAAATGCTTTCTCCGATGTGTTATTTTTTTCTCTTTATTTCATGATTCCATTGTTGTCTTTCTTGGAGCAAAAATTTGTATATCGGTAATTGTTTTGTGCCCCTGTTTAAAGCGCAATATATTTATTTGCAAAATATCTATTTTATAAATAGATACAGATTGCCATCCCAGCAAGAGTTAATGAGCACAATTTTATATCTCAGTATATATAGCATAACAGTTTTCTTGGCACATACAACCTTGGTATCATTTACAGTGATGTATATCTTGTGCATGTCCCCACAGCGGCTGCGTTCTATGCTGGACGAGCGTGGGTTCCAGAAAACCCTCATTATTGCTGCTGATAAGAAATGGGAAATTGCTAAGGACATACAGTCAGATGACATCTTGAGGAAAGCAGTACATGCTATCGGGTATGCACATCATTACTCTCTGTCTTTGGTTATTCAATAATATTTTTTTGTGGAAAGTCAAAACTGAATTGAATTTGGCTAGTACATGTATTAGCATTGTATGATTTGTCTAAAATACCTAAATTTTCGTGAGCCATGCTGTAGTACTGTAAAAGGATTTTCATGTTGAGCCTTTTTAAGACCTACTACTAATACTTATCAAGATAGCTCAAGTTCTGGTTGACAGGTGCTCTGGTTTGATGTGCTCCCTCTATTTCAGTGGTTCCCAAACTGTGGGTCGCGACGGCAATCTCGGGGGGTCGCCAAGGGTGCATGATTTCATTAATTTTCAGCCTAAAACTGACAGGTTCACAATATTATTTTGATTTAGGGGGGTCGCCGATCGTTTTGGTCTACAAAGAGGGGTCGCGGAATGAAAAAGTTTGGGAACCGCTGCTCTATTTCTTTCTTTCCGGTACTGTCTTCCTAATCTGCTTCCTGGTGCTAAATGACCATACAGTGCTGAAAGTGCGATAAAACAAGCAACAATACAAACAAGCAAGATTGCTTGTGGTGTGAATGTACTTACATCAGCCATGGCTTGGTTACACATATTATGTCCCTTTCAACACTTTAAGGTCATTGAAGAGATTGGCTGCTTTGATCCTGCTTTTCATGGCCAACTCGGGCTGTTAGAGACTAATCCCAACTGAAAAATTCAGGTGCTCATCAGCACGTGGTATGCAACCAAAGTCTTCCACATGATAGGCGAAAAAACTAACCATTACACCACAGACAGCAGTACATCAGGTCAGAAATTATGGTCCTGTCCTTTATTTTCACTCAGATGCCATTACCCTGGAACAAAATCGAGTGCTGCTGCTGTAGCTACAGGGAAACAACTCTGGTCATCTGAAGACTACAGCACCTACAACAATGAAGTCGGCGCTGGGTGCTGGGCTCGGGTAGGTGGCCATTTTCAAGTTAATGTTATTTTTATTCAGCAGGCACCCTTTCAGAAACAGAAAACAATATAAGAATTTTTTCATTAGCAGCTTTTGCGTAGGGCGTCAAATTTTGATTGATTTGTTAGTTTGCTCAGTTTTAATTCATTAGTTTGCTCAAGAAGTGAATTTAGATAGCTTTCAAGTACTTTGTAGGATGATCGTTCACAGCTTTGAGAGTATTTTAACCATGTTGAGAAGTGCTTGAAATTCAATATTTTCAATTTTACGGTATGCATTTTGTGTATGATACTTGCATTAGTAGTTTTACAACCTATACAATTTTGCATGTTCGAAATTGGGTTTGACTGGAACATCAATTTTCCTTGCGTGAAAGATATTTCCTCTAATTTTTTTCCAGATCCTAAATCAAAACTATGTCAATGGAAACATGACATCGTAAGTATAAGCTTGGTACAGTCATTGTGATTGTTAGTTCCCATCTTGTTTTAAGGGGAAGAACGTCATCATCAATCCCTTCTCTTTGTGTGAGCTGGAAACATCTATTGAAACTGTTTGCTATACAATAGGATAACTTGTATTGCGTCTTGTAGACGTGGGCGGACAAACTCACATCAATGTTACTTTGTCTGAAATATCTGCCACAGTAGGTCTCCAATCTGCAGGGATGCCCTTTTTCCGGTTAAAACCGGAAATCTGGTTTTTAGGGATTTTCCGGGGCCTCCGGTTTTTAGCTTTTACACAAGAACACTTCATTGTGTTTTGTACTTTCTTACCTATTTTCATCAATTTATTGCGGGTACTAAATCCGACCGCAGAAAGTTCAGGTTTTTTTTTCTTGGCCATGGGGCATCCCTGAATCTGGACACCTTCTTGTGATTTGTGAGGAAACTTAAGTATACATAGAAAGCAGTTCCTGGGGTATGCCAAATACTTTCACATGTCGACTTCAGACTGTATTTTTGCCAGGTCACTTCTAAATTTGGATTGATCCACGGCTTTCGATGTTGAAGGCTCAGTTACAGATGTGTATAGAAATAAATTTCTTTGAAGTTGAATCACCTTTTCCTCATGTGTTACGAGACAAAATAAGAGGAACCTTTTTCTGATTTTGACCTGTAAATGCAAAAGTAGGGGAAACTCATTTTAAAAGTAGTCACAGCATTCAATATCATTGTAGGCTTGAAAATGTTTATAATTTGTTCTGCGTCATTCTTTAATTTTTATCATTTTTTTCCTACAAGAAAGCCTGACTAAATATTTTTGACATAAATTTTCTTCTTCCAAATATACAGCACCATATCCTGGAACCTTATAGCCAGCTACTACAAGGGTTTGCCTTACTACAGAGATGGCTTGATGACAGCAGTGGAGCCTTGGTCGGGTCACTACGTGGTCGACTCAACGATATGGATTTCAGGTCAGTGGGTGGTCTGATTTGCTTTTTATACTTATACTTGTTTTGAGGCATTAATATTGTTCCTTTCCACTTCCAGCTATTTTAGTGACCTTATAGTGTTGATACTGCCTAAGCAGAAATAGTTGGGTTTTTCATTTTGATAATCCAGTGTTGAACTCACTTATGTTGATTCTCTGTTAAGAATCGCTTCTTTTTTTTTACATCTATGGATGTCGAACAGTTTTGTTGAATTCAACTCAATACGTAATGCAGTAATGCCACATATGAATCAAGACATAGTAAGTTCAATGACTATCTTGTTAATTTCTTGAGGAAGTTACGTCAACCTAGCACATGTACTGTACATACTATAAATGGAGCAATGTTGTCACCTGTGCCACAATTTTGTTATTTTTGCTATTTGACAGCTCATACCACACAGTTTGCTAACATTGGTTGGAAGTATCTGAGACATGGATTTGGAGTTGACCACCTGCCCAAAGGGGGATCCTACGTCAGCATGACGGACCCGTCAGGGAAGGAGCTCACAATTGTCATAGAAACCATGGTGAGGCATCAACTGAAAATTTACTGCAGCTTGTTTGAATGTTTGACTAAAGATTCTATTCGCTCAATACAATTAGGGTATATAAGTGCTGCTGTTGTGTGTTATAATTTCTTTTTAAAGTGGGGACTGGTGTCTGTGACTAGGCTCTTTGCCTTCTATGCGGACAACGTGAGTTCAAGGTTCGCATGGGGCAGTTAGTTTTATCAAAGATCCCCACTTTTTCTGTTTGAACAGTGTTCTTTTTAGCCTAGGTGTGCAAAGGACATTATACCAAACTTATTAAGGCTTTTTCAACCCAGAAGAGGAGTCAGCTTTTTATTTTTAGCATTTTGAGCATGAAAGAAGTTGATTTTCGATTTGGTCATGTCATCAATGTAGGACAGTGAACATCATGAGTCCAAAATTGATAGTAACTCATATTCTTCGATGTAATGAATGAAGTGTGTACATATGATATATGGTGATTACTCAAAGTTTGGACAGGTACATCTCCTTTCCAATTAATTATGCTCTTTGCTAGTGTCCTTGCCTTGAGGGTTAATGCACCCAGCGGGAAGAAGAGGCTCAAGTGAAAATCTTCTCCCCATGGTAATGAAACTCGTGTCTTCTATGTGCAGGACAAAGAGCCTTACCATTGCATCATAGATCAGGTTGGGGTCAGTGTCAGGAGTTTCTAATGAAAAGAATTCACTGAAAGGGTGCAACTCATTGAGAAAACATGGATTTTACGTTACTTTATGACTTTGTTTTTCCTGAGTAATCAATTTGATTTCTGTCCCCAGACACATGATCATTCCAAGTGCATCCGGCCTGCTCTACCCAAGTACACTGTGGCACCTCAAAATGTAACCATTGTCTTAAAAGGGAATTTTGTGAGTATCTTTCAAAATATAAATGACGGATTTGTTCTCATGTTGGCTTTTCTCTTTTTTTTTTTTTAATGCTATCAACCTCCACCCACCCACACACATGGATTTTTATATAATTTAAGAATGAGAATGTGTGGAATGCTGGTGGTGAGTTAAAGTGATATTTTGTTGTACAATTCTGTTAACAAATTTATTGTAGGCTTATTATAATAATAAGAATGAGTAGATTTATATAGCGTCCAATCCCTTATAAGGATTGCATCTCCATTGCAGTCATAGTGTGTAAATGGATGCTCGCTTCATGACCCTTGAAATGAATTGTTCCATCAATTTCAGAACAACATCTCCCAAATGAATGTTTGGTACAGCAAGCTCGCGTTTGACGGTTCAAAGGGCATCAGCTTTGAGAAACAGGAACCGCTGAAAGTAAGTACATAAATTCATTAGATTTTGTCTCAGTATGGATTTCACACCAAGTGAGGTTCTAGAAAATACTTATGTACTTATGTTTGTTGACCTCTAAACATGATATCTGGGTTGATGATCTGGGTTGATGGGCTTAAATGCAGTCTCAGAATCATTGGGGCACATCGAAATTACAGAAATTATTGTCAAACTCGTTTATGGTAACAGAAAAATCTTATGTGGTTAAATAATGGTATTTCCTTCAGTGATTTGATCTTACTTTCTCAGTATAGAATTAAGTATATTGTTGATTCTGTTTTCAAAGTCCAATGTTCAGTGCTCTCTTGTCCCATTTCCATTCGATTTTGTAGTGAAAATGCTTTGCTTTAAATGTTTGTTTTTTGGGGGTTTTGTGTTCTTGCACAATGTTAAGGCTATGTAAGATGTAGGGTACTTCGACCTGCCATGACAGAGCCAACCTGAGCATCCCAGCACATAGACTGAAATTCTGAATAAAAAAAAGTCCCACCACATGGGACTCAAACTCATCTTTTGTGTGCAAGGGAACGGACCTAACAGTCCTGTATGGATTTGGTTAGGGAAGAAAAGATACATGATGTAATATGTCATGGGAGTCTTTTGATGGAAGTCACATATAATGATAATCATAATAGATTGCATTTATATAGCGCATATCCTGGCTCGAAAGCTTGATGGAAGTCACATATAATATTAATCATAATAGATTGCATTTATGTAGCGCATATCCTGGCTCAAAAGCAAGCTTTATGCGCTTTACAATCATTCACCTCATAGAACAAGTGGAGATAAGACAGCAGTGAACTCATCAATTGTCCGAGCTTCCTGTATTCATTGATAGATATCAGTCAATACAGACATGAGCCTGCTTTGGAGTGAAAGATATTATGTGCTTCATAAATGTAATCATCATTATTATTATTAAAATGTTTGATTCTTTTCTTCAGTTCAGGAATGGCCAAGTTCAAGTGAGTCTTGGCTTAGACGAAGTCATCACTTTAACGACTGTGAGTACAGGGCAGAAGGGCCAGTACCCTCAGCCATCAGGTTCTCAACCATTTCCTCTGCCGTACAAGGATAACTTTGAAGGTGAGTAAACTGTCTTTGTTCTCTGCTGGATAAGATGTTCTCCTCCTGCGACACTTTAGGTATTTGAGATGAGAGCATCTTTGACCCTGCTTGTCAAAACCTATTTAGGCGTTAAAGACAGTTTAGTTTTATGTCCCCTGCAACACTGTAAGGTCATTTAAGAGATGGGCTACTTCGACCCTGCCTGTCAGGGCCAACCCGGACGGAGAGGGAAAAAATTCCAGCAGAAAGAAACCCAGATCGTCCGTGATCGGGGATCGATCTAGGGTCTTCCCGCATGAAAGGCGAAGAGCCTAGCCATTACACCACAGCGCCGGTAGGCATTAAAGAGAGATATTACATTTCTGCAGACAGACAGAGATACTAAGTTGAGAAAAGTTTCCCACACAGGATTCTAACTCGTCTTTGATTTATAAAGGCTTATCTGTCACACTATAGACATTGATGAACTTTCTCCTTCATTTTGTTGCACCAGAATGATTTTGTTGCTACTCACGGATTATAAATGCCAAGTTTCCCATCCTTGCCCATGTCATGAACCTATTCATCATTTTGTTTCACATGTTGAAAGCAACTTGATGACTTGTCGATAATCAGTGCTTCTCAGTTTTCGTGCAACTCAGAGACCATAACAAATAGCTGTTCTTGTCATGTTTTGTATTGGCATTACTGTTTCTGTTAGACATGCTATGCAAAAAAAAGAACTGTTCCAAAACAATTGGAAAGAAGGGCCTTTTTGGCCAGAGCTTAAATTTTGATGGCACACATTTCTACTCTATGTGTGCATTTTCTGCTTTGAACATTCAGGTTACTCATTACACAATGAGCCTGCCAATCTGGCTCAGCAAACAGGAACCTATGAAATCCTGTCATCAAAAGGTAACAAGTTTGCTAGACAGATGCAGCTAGCGGAGCCTGTGCGATGGTGTAAGGCAGACACAATCAATAAGTCTGTCAGCATCGTTGGCAGTAAGCATTGGTAAGAGAGGTTATCCGACCCTCTAGCCCAGCACTGTGATGCACAACCAACACATCTAATGTGTAATGTCATTGCTGCACCGTTGTAAGGCGCTAACCCACATAATGTCCAATGTGTGTTTTATAAGCTTATTGATCAAACATGCAAAACCTCTATGTAGAGGTAAAACAATGCTCCTAACTTTAATGATGTGCAGTATTCTGATTGAAAATATGGAATTGACATTTTCTCTCACCTGAAATATTATTGAAATATGTTTCTGGTAGAGGTTAGCCCCTTTTGTAAGCATGCCAACGATGTGCTTGTTAGATGAGCATGAAGCTTTCTTTCCCTCTGAAATGTCTTAGGTGCATCTTGTGAGCTCAGTGCTTACTGAGAGGCAAATGTGGGACATTTTCCCTACCTTGCACATTAATTATTGCCTCACAAAGATTTGAAGGTTGAATCTAACAGCTCGGAGCTTATGTTCTGTCAGGTCTTTTCACCAGAGATTACATAAGGTTTACGAGATTAGCTTTGAAGTGTACCTGGCGTCCTCGTGGCGCAATCTATGTCAGCAGTGCTCATGGTGCAATCGAAGCGCTGTCAAGAAAAGCAGTGTCAATGGGAGGCCGCGCTTGGTTTTGACCACGCTCGTAATTCACTGTTGTCATGGAGCGTTTCACACCTTTGATATCACCAATTTTCAGTTTAAATTTATGTCACAAAAATTTCATAAGTGTGACATAAAGTGGAAAAAAATCTTACAAATTAATTTTTTTATTTTATGCTATTTCTATTTAAGATGAAGGTCTTATTCCAAGTAGCTCTTTACCACCTTCTCATATGTTTTCAATCATCCTTTACTGCATGCTGAACAAGCCTGAGCACCGTATCACTGTCATCCATAGCCTTGGACTACATGAAAGCCTTTATCCTCTTATCCAACACTGATTCTGCATGGGGGACAATCTGCATTTTTTCCTACTAGGATTTTTTTTCCTCTCAGCCTGGGTTTGCCCTCACAGGCCGTGTTGAAGTAACCCATCTCTTTAATGACCTTACAGTGTTGCAGGGGACGTAAAACTGGTAACCAAACCAAACCTCTCATGTACTAGTTGCTCAATCATAAGCATAACCCTGAAGTTTTATCCAAGGACCAGTGACTGAAACTGAAAGAACGTCTGTATTAGCTAGAACACTGAGTTCCTGTGTTCAAACATTTTGTGAAATCTACATTTTCTGTAGTGTTGGATTGGAATCCACAGGGTAAGAGATCAAGGGCTAGGCCATGTGGAACCTGGAGAAGAGTCAGAGAAAATGATGCACAGAGAAGTGGAAAGTCATGGAATGATGTTAAAAACCTGGTCCAGGATAGAGAAAAGTGGAGAGTGTTTGTGGCCTATACCCTGGTCCAGAGTGAGAAAGGCAATGATGATAACATTTTCTGTAGAGTTGTCTTTGTCCTTCCATGTCTCCTCAGGCTACCTGGAGTCGGTAGAGCCAAATAACCTGACACCCCAGACAGGGTCGTGGGAGATAGCGAAATCTCAGAACACATCACATAAGCAAGTTGCTCGTCAGACAGTCCTGGCGCCGCCGTTAACTTGGTGCCCTATCCATCTAAGCTTCCCATTTGCCCTTGTGGGTGATGATAATTGGTAAGCAGGTCCTAGCTCAAGATGTTATGCTATGAAATGACAGTATGTGTTCTGTTCACCATCAACCTCTCTAACTTTGGTTAACCCTTTGCTCGGAGATTTTTAAGTGTAAGGGTTCTAAATACTCATGTATGTTTGTGACTGTGTGGAGACTATGGAAAGTAACTTGTACTCCTAGAATTTTATCTGAGCGCATTAAAGCACAACTTCAATCCTTTCCTGAAACACAGATCACCATCCAATTATTTTTTTGAAGGGGGGGGGGGGGGGGGGTG